>CAJQZJ010032918.1:1149089-1216790 GCA_907164525.1 Lophiomys imhausi | reverse complement strand
GATAGATAGATAGATAGATAGATAGATAGATAGATAGATAGATAGATATAGACAGCCACATGATAGACACATTTAATCTTCTTTGTAGCCATGACAGAGAGGCTGGTATTATGAGGCTTATTTTATAGTGCTGGATGGAGCCTAAAATACGGATTTAATTTAAGTCAAGTCACACAATTAAGAATTAGTAGATTGAGACTGGAGAGATGGCTCAGAAGTTAAGAGCACTGACTGCTCTTCCAGAGGATCTAGGTTCAATTTCCAGCACCCACATGGTAGCTCACAATTGTCTGTAACTCCTGTTCCAGGGGATCTGACACCCTCAAACAGCATGCATCCAGTCAATACACCAATGTATATAAAATAAAATAATAAATTATATATATTTTTTAGAAAAATTAGTGGGTCAGGAGCTGGAGAGCTGGCCAGAGGGTAAAAGAACTCGGTGCTCCCACAAAAGAATCAGATTTTGTTTCTCAGCACCCATATGGTGGCTTACAACCACCCATAGTTCCATTTCCAGTAATCCAGCACCCTCTCCTGGCCTCTGCAGGCACTGCTCACACAAGCGGTTCACATACATAAGTGCGGGCAAGATGCTCACGAACATAAATAAAAAATAAAATAAATACTTAAAAAGTAATTGGTGGGTCACAGCTACAAATCCAGTTGTACATAATTTTCAGAGGATAAAAGTGGAATGTAGAGAGATTTGATAGTATTTTTCTCATTATTGCACATCTGGCAAGTGGTAGAACAGAGTTTTGAACCTGCAGTCCCATAATCATAAAGCTGATATACTCAACCCTTGTCTTCATCTGTCTCATGGTGAATATCAATTAAAGATAAAACTTCCTTTGTCTTTAAGTTGTGATACTGGAACATCTACTTACATGACCAGTACATCCAGCATTTAGAGAATTCATAAGGGGACAAGATGTTTAACCCAGACCCATCCACTTAGTACTCTGTTGTATATTCAGCTGAGTATGGCCAGTGTGACCGAGCATTGGCTGGTCATCCAGAAACAAAGTTTATCTCTGTTCTGACTATCTGTCACAGTGAAAACCATAGCAAGTACTTATATTGGGACTGGTACCTGAGACATGGGTACAGTTACTTAATGGGAAGTGAAAGAAAATGCATGTCAGACAGACAGAGATGTGTGAGCAGAGTCCCTACAATAGAAATAGAATGAAGCAGAGGCTAGAGAGATGGCTTAGTGGTTAAGAGCACTGGATACTCTCCTAGAGGTCCAGGGTTCAATTCCCAGCACCACATGGCAGCTCACAACTGTCTGTAATGCCTGTTTCAGAGGATCCGACCTCCTCACACATACATACATGCAGTCAAAACACAAATGTACAAAAACTAAAAATAAAAAGAAATAAAAAGAAGCCTGAATAACTGGCCAGAACAGAGCACTCATGGGATTGCTGGACATATGTTGTTTTGTATTTTTAACCTAAAGTCAAATGCGAAAAATTATTTCCAGATGGTGGGGGTGCACACCTTTGACCCTAGCACTTGGGAAGCAGGGGAAGATGGATCTCTGAGTTCTGTACAGAGTGAGTTCCAGGACAGCCAGGGTTACCCAGAGAAACACTGTCTTGGGAGGCAAAGACAGGAAAATTGTTAACAAGCTTTATGTAGTAACATTTGATTGATATTGATGTTTCTTCAAAGTCAATCTCTCTGGTGCCAAGACTACCATTGGTAGATCCCTGTAGAAGAGAATATGCCCATGAAAAGACTCCTAGTATTATAAAGTATATAGTAGGGATAATTCTTTTTAAATGACTTTAAGTTGCAGAGTCCCTCCACTCTTAAATGGAGAAGGCTGTCCACTGAAGAGACAATTACACATAATACCCATATATCCCTGAGACAAGACTCAGTCTTTCTCTCACCATCTACAGAAGACAGGAAATATCCGTCGGGGATTTTCTTCCCAGCCCTGTAATGTCTCAGAGAGCAATCACATCCACTGAATTACGAGCAAGCCATAGCTACCACTGCTTCGGGTCTTTGCAAGTATGGTTGCCCCTGACAACAATGGTTTAGTCATTTCTCCATAATCCCCAGTAAGAAGACTCCACTTGATTGGCACCTTCCAGCCATCTTGTGAGTTACCAAGTTTGCTCCTTCTCGAATGACACTCTGATGCACTTCGTTTCCTCCCCCCCCCCCCCCCCCGAGACTAAGCATGATTCTTCTGAATCTTCTGGATTCCTAGGGAGGCTATTCTCCACTTGACATAGTCAAAAGTTTTTTCTGAATTTATGTATTAAATAGGTGAGACAGATCTCCTTTATGGCAGCCAAATTTCCTATTGATTTAAGTTTCCTAACAAAAATCAGTCTAAATCAGAATAAGTTGATTTTGTTGGGATTAACAAATACCCAAACAAAGATCAGATGCTAAAAATACAGTTCTCTTTCAGGACCTTTTCCCTTTCCATGGAAGTGCAGCCATTGGTAAAGACTGGCTCCTCACACTTGGTCAGGGTTGTGAAAGAGCTTTTGCGTTTATATTCATTTGTAGCTTTGGAGAATATCCTTCGAAATTGCCCTCAATGGTCAGCCCTATGTCTGTGTCTTCCTTTGAATCTAATCTAATTTACTTGGGGCAGTTTATTGGTATTAGGATGCACAGACCAATAGAATCCTTGACCACAGCATCTAATAATGGCTGTCATCCAACGGCAGATGATAGACAAGTGAGCAAACAGGGTGATTTAATACAATAAACAATGACACACATGAAGGACAGAGATGCACAAGGCAGAAAGGGTAAAGAAACACGAATCTACTCAGCCTAGGATGCTCTGACGATGGCTTGGAAGTGGCGACCTTAGAGCTAAGAGCAGGGGGAGGGGTCCAGCAATGTCCGACGTGCAGCGAGGGCACAAGTGAAGTGACCTTTCTGTTGCACTGCCAAGTGGCACCCCTCATCACTCAAGCACCCTTGGGGGAAAGGAGTATTGCAGGGCCGTGCCCCTGGTAAAATGGCTGTGCGGGTTTTCACACTCAAACCCCAGCACGTCTACTTCAGTGCTCTTTCTAGTGTCCCTAGTGGGCATGGTGATCAGACCCCGCTTTTCCCCAAAGAACGTACAGAAGCATAGCCGAACAAAAAAAAAGCCCTAAAGTGCTTACTGCCCCTCTCCGTGCAAAACCTCCAGTGAAATTTCTCATGTCGAAGAATTGCACATAAACTGTGTAGGTGTGCCGCTCTAAAGCTGGAACCATATTAGCCCTGTCTGTGTAACGGGGGATGGAGTGACTTGCTTCCAAAGCGTAAGATGTCGAAAAGGAAGAGGTAGGATTCAAACCCTCACAGTGGACATCCTTGATCAGCACTATTCCAGGTGTGTGGTAAGGTCTGCAACAGCCATCACAAGTCATGTCTTCAACAACTGAAAATAAGGTTCTACCTCCATTACCTCCCTCCCCAAGTAAGGGGAAATATCATGAGAAACATGGCAAGAAAATCCCATTGGGGAATGCTACTGTATCTCAATGATACTGCCCAATGCTGTCAAAACTCATCAGAAATGTGAAAATTTTGTCTCCAAAAGGAATTTAAGGAGACGTGTGGCCTAGTGTGCTTTGGTAACTGACTGGACAATGGAGCACAGAGGAAATACAAAACCTATGAACGAATAATGGATTTGCACAAAAAAAAATCCTTAATTACCAGTTAATTAATTGAGCCAAATGCATCATACTAATATAAGGTTAGTGACAATATTAACTATTAGTAGTAACTGGGAGGGATGGATGGGGGATACTATTCGAGCCTGTGACACCTGCCCAATTTGTGTACAAATCTAAAACATGTCTACAAAAATAAGATCTATTCATTAATTAAAAGGGGGAATATTGAACAGAATAAAACAAAGTAATTAGGAAGAAAAATGACCCTGGCCACATTTTGTCACTAATGAAATGACCTTGCCTTATAAATGGCACCAAAAAAAAAAAAATCAAATATATTCACCTTGCAAACTAAAGGGTAAATGCTCATGAAGAGACAGTGATGAGGAAGCCACCTTTGGGAAGAGTAGAAATGGTACATTTTAGAATCTTCCCCACACCCTTCTTAATTCTGCAGAAGAATTCAAATTTCTCTGAAAATATGCTCACTTTACAAATAGAGAGTATAATGAGTTGTTTTAGAACTAAAGCTTCAGTGATGGAGAATGAAGAGCATTTAATGCTCTTGCATAAGACCCAAGTTTGGTCTCCAGCCCCCCAAAACCAGGCAGAACATAACCCACCTGTAATTCCAGTTCCAAGAGAGCTGGTGCCCTCTTCTGGCCTCTGCGGACTCCTACACACCCTTGGTGCACATAAACGCATACAAGCACACAGACATACACATAGATAAAAATAATGAGCATTAAAAATTAACTGAAATGTCTACAGATAGCATCATATTACAGTCCATGAATTAGCTGTTTTTAAATCAAGAGACCATTAAGTGGTCTCAGTCTCCCAGCTGTTCCTGGTGACAGCAATGATTTCCTTTCCTTGTTTTTTCTGGTGTTGTAATTTGTGCTGTTTTTTTTTTTTTTCATTAACTCTCTTCAATCCCCTTTGTAGCTGTAATTAGACCTTAGTGTTAGGATAAAGTAAATACTCATAGTAAATTGATAGTAGTCAAGATTCAAAATGAGGAAAAGTCCTCACTCTACTTTGCCAGACTCAGAACTCCTGTCTGCTAAGGAAGCAGGACTGGCTGTAATGAACCCATGGATTGGGCCCAAAGGGCTCAGTTTCAAGAAGGCCATGGGTTTGCATGGAGGTAAGTCCTTGTGATGGGTGATCCTGATCCTCAACCATCAACTTGACAGCGTCTGAGCTTCATTCAGACGCACCTCTAGGCAAGTCTATGAGGACATTCCCAGGAAGCATTGTCTGAGAGGAAAGACTCTCCCCACAGTCCTTAATACCTCTCCAACAGACAATTCAGACATGAAGAGGTCCAAGAATAAAAATGGTATGGTCCTTGTATATCTGTCTTTGTTCCTTGCTGGTGAATGTGCCCATCCCTTCTGTTGTTGTTGCTCCTGCTGCTGCTGCTGCTGCTGATGATGATGATGATGATGATGGTGATGATGATGAGGAGGAGGAGGAGGAGGAGGATGAAGATGATGTAGTCTGGCAGTGACATCAGTATCCAGCCTCTTGGTCCTTCAGTGTAATAGGGACTGAAGACCTGAGACTCCAAGAGAATCCTCCAGGCATTGAGTACCAGGTTGGAATTGCTACAGCATCCAGCTTTGTGCTGAGAAGCTGGATGAAGGTCTCAGTCTCTTTATTGTACAGACTATTGGATTACCAGACCTGCTTAGCTGTAAACCATTCAGTTGAACCCTCTCCTTCACACACACACGCACACACACACACACACACACACACACACACACACACACACACACTTTCCATTTTGTTCTTCTAGAGAACCCTACCCAGTACAGTCCCAAATGTCACTCTGTCATGATGAAAAAAAAACCAAGGTCCAGAAAACCAAAACTGATACTCACACGATGAGAGTTGGAGAATTGGAGACACCATAGAGACACCATCCTCGGGTTATCATTGTCTCCGTCTAACCTGCCTGAACTGGCTCGGTGTACCCATCTCTGTGTGCACTTTCACAACCTGTCTCTTAGTCTTCACTGTCTGTGAGATGTGACGACTGACCCATCCATTAACTGGAGGCCTGTGTGTCCTGGTACTGTGTGAAGTAACTGCCTCTTCACTCCCGTTATCCTGAAATTCTCTCCTGAGCTGGCAATCTATGACATAATTGACACACCCCTACACGTGTGCCTAACTCTACATCTAGGAATTTTCTGACAGGGGCCCACCTATAAGCAAGGTTAGTAAGTTTATAAATGTTGCCGTTGAGTTACACATTTTTCTAGTATAACAAAAATGTAGCTGAGATCCTAAATTATCCATTAGCTGACATTATTTCTTTCTGGCCAATGACACTTCTTAATTCACTAAAAATGACGTATTAAAGAGTTACTTTGAGATTCTGAGCAAGGCCTTTACTAAAGCAGGCCTTGATTTGTTGGATGCCATAGATATTAATTAGATCCAGCTCAGAAGACTGACACATCACTTCTGAAACATCATCTTGCTTTATGAGTCAGCAGCTGTCACTTAAAAGAAAGGGCAGCATATTCAGAGTTGGAAATAGAAAAAAAATTGATTTTTTTCCTCCCTGAAACACGCCCAATAACCAGTTTTCTACCTGTTGTGGTGATCGTGGAAGTCACATAGAGTGTTTCTACAAGTGAAATCTAATCTTGAAATGGTCAAACATCAGCCAATATATGCCATATTGAACAAACAGAAGAAAGAAAGTAGAATACAAGGAGCTTCAGGGACATCCTTGGGTACCCTGATTATCTCTGCTGTGATTCACCCAGTCCAGCATCCTGGTTTTCATCTTCAGGGCCGTTCTCTTGTAATGCAAGGATGAGAGAAACATCCACTCAAATAAAAATGAGACTTCTCTTCATTGGCCTCTCTCTCTTCTTAATTTAAATTCTTCATTTTGAAATAATTATAATCATATGTAATTATAAAAACAGTACACAAGAATTACCTAATTACATCTTATGAGACAATAGTACAAAGTTAAAACCATAATATTAACATAGACTACATTTTATACAGTAAGAAAATCCCAAAGAACAAATTTAACTAATAACGTAGATGGAATTGAAAAGATTACACCAACTACGTCTTTCTAGTTTGTTTAAACACATTGTGTATATGTGCATGTCTCAGGGTAGGATATGCTGAGGAGCCAGAAGAGGACATTGGATCTCCTGGTACTGGAGTTACAAGGAATTGTGAATCTGCCTGGGTGCTGGGAACCAGACTCTGGTCCTCTGAAAGAACAGTACATACTCTGAAGTGCTGAACCATCTCAGCAGCCCCTTGTATGTCTTTTTAAGAACAAAAATAGCATTCCCCGTAGCTTCCTTTACCCCTTTGGTCAGAGTCATGCCACATGATCAGAGATAGACAAGGGGAAAAAAAAGTGACCTGTGGTAGAAGTTAGGTCTTTTTAGTGAAATTAGTAGGCAGTTCAGCTTAGCATAGGGGTTTGGAATGGCATCCTTTGAGACTGACAAGGTGGAAACACCACCTGCTCTATTGAAGGGGCATGGCCAAGAAACCACGAAAGGCACGCACAGTCGGTTGCCACAGCAACAGGGCTGCTGAGAAATCATGAGAGACTTTGGGCCCTCCACCAAGAATCCAGAGATAAGACAAGAGCCTCCACATGGACTGGCCTCTTGCTCCTGCTCTCACTGACCACTGACCGAGAGCTCACAGCCAAGCATGCCATTAACCGAATTTACATGAAACCTGCTGAGAAAGAGTTCTTTCAAGGCACCTGACTGGAGTTCCAGAGGGCAAAAAAAAAAAAAGGCAGCTAGGTAGTTGAGCGAAGTTCAGAAGCCACTTGGAGAGGTTTTTGGCTGTGAGGTTTACCCAGGCCGAGGAAACCGTAGAGGCGAGTCTCAGCTGATGGAAAAAGCCGGCCTCAGTTTGGTGGTTGGAACACACTGACTTTGGAAACTGGCCACAATTTGGTGGTGGAAATAAATTGGCCTTATGAATTGGCAAAATAAGACCCAACAGACTTTAAATTTAAAAGATACTACCTGATGGGACTTCCGTAAACCAAGTCACCCTACATGGACCTGTGCTAAGAATATTAATATCCTTTTAAGAAAGTTAAAAGTATGTTAGTTAAGTGTTTTATATAGGTATTAGAGTGTTCTTAGATAGATATTAGAGTGTCCTTAGATAGATTATAGATGATAGATTATATAGGGTTTATGTTATAGGATTTAGGTATTTTAAAGGTGATTGATAAGTATTAATAAATATAAACGTGATAAATAAGAATATTCTGTTACAGTTACCAGTGAGTTTGGTGAGGCAGGATTCATCAGCTGGGACTGAAGTTGGCTTCATAGCATATGATCAAGCCAGTCCTTGAACAAAATGGTGATTCTGTGTGGGCAGGGATCATGTCCACTGGTCCAGATATTCTACTACCGTAACATTTGCACCAGGAATGCCTTAGCACTCTGGGCATTTTTTAAATGCAAATTTAGATGTAGAAGGAAGGTGCATACTTGCTGACAATAGACAAGGGTGTAGCTAAAACCTGTCTTTGGTTTCAGATTGTATGCCTCTACTGATGATCATTATCTCTGTGTGTGGATGTGGTTTACAAAAAATGTTTGTCTCAGAGGAAGCTACTGTTCGCAGCATAATCTATGAAAGATAGAAACAAGCGAGAGCAATCTACTTCTGCACGTAGGGTGCCAGTTTCATCCTGACTTGTGGCCAACTACCTTCTACTGAGGCTTGGGTGACGTGGCCATCACTAATTTTATCAAGTATGAACTTCTCAGATTAGGCTACTTTACTCTAGGGATCTTCATAAGCCCATAGAATCCTTAGACTCTCCACAAAAGATAGCCAGATGTGTCACTAGAGATATTGGGGACCATGACTAATACTGAGGAGATAGACAAAATGGCAAAGTGAATTTGGGACACTTTTTATGATCTAACAAGACAAAGGACAGAAGCTCTCACTTGTCATAATACTGCACTGTATTGGGGTGGAATTAAGCAAATACAACCAAAATGGTGGCAGATGCTTGATCCTGAGACTACAGGCGATCTTGTTTTGATTTTTCTGTTTTCCATATATATAATCTGTGATGGTTTATCTTGATGGCCAACTCAACTGCATTGTGAGGGTGTTTCTGGGCAGGACCTTCATCTGGGACAGCAGCTGGGAGAAAATGAACCACGGGTAGGTAGGTGGTGCCATGGCTCCCATAGGCTGGGAACCCAAGTGGCTGGGGTAGGCATTCCTGACCACCAAGGGGTGGGAAGCTCTGTTCTGCTACACCCTCCACTGTTATGCACCTCACCCAGCTCAGGGACATTGGAGGCAGGTGATATAAACTGAGACTTCTGAAACCAGAGGCCAAAGAAAACATTATTTGCTCTAAGTTGTTGTCTCCCATATTTACAACAGTGATGAGAGCCTTATACACTAACTCTGTCTTCCCGTGACAAATACAAATGGGGCTGTGTGGCATACTGCTTCTGAGAAGTTTACGGTGCCTCCTGGGCTCCTCCAAAAGCACATAGATGACAAAAAGTCAAAAGCCAAACACGATGGAATGCATATGTAATCCAAGGAATCTGAGATCGGAAGATCTCGAGGTCAGTGAGAAATCCTGTCTTAAAAACAAACAAACAAACAAATAAAAACAGTGAAAAACACCCCAGGAGGGTACCTGAGGTTGACCTTTGGCTTTAACATGCACACATGTACACATATCCACACATACGTGTGCTCCCACATACACGCAAACACACACACAAAATCAATTGCCATAGAAAAGGTTCACCCGTTTTTTTTTTTTAATTGGATTATTTGGTTTCTTGGTGGTTAATTTCTTGAGTTCTTTGTAAATTATGGATATCAGCCCTCTGTCATATGTGGGGTTGGTGAAGACCTTTTCCCAGTCTGTAGGCTGCCGTTTTGTTCGAATGACCCTGTCTTTTGCCTTACAGAAGCTTTTCAGTTTCATGAGGTCCCACTTATTGATTGTTGGTCTTAGAGCCTGAGCTGTTGGTGTTCTGTTCAGGAAGTTGTCACCTGTGCCAATGAGTTCGAGGATTTTCCCCACTTTCTCTTCCATTAGATTTAGTGTGTCTGGCCTTATGTTAAGGTCTTTGATCCCCTTGGACTTAAGTTATATTCAGGGTGTTAAGTATGGGTCTCTTTGCATTCTTTTACATGTCGACATCCAGTTAGACCGGTGCCAAGTGTTGAAGATGTTGTCCTTTTTCCATTGTACGGTTTTGGCTTCTTTGTAAAAAATTAAGTGACCATAGATATGTGGGTTCATTTCTGGGTCTTCAATTTTATTCCATTGGTCCACTTTTCTATTTCTATACCAGCACCATGCTGTTTTTATTACTAAGATCCAGCCATACCACTTCTGGGTATCCACCCAAACGATTCCTCACCAAACGACAAGGACATGTCCTCATCTATATTCATAGCAGCCTTATTTAAAATAGCTAGAAACTGGAAACAACCCAGATGTCCCTCAACCAATGAATGGATTAAAAAATTGTGGTACATTTACACAATGGAATACTACTCAACTATCAGAAACAAGGAAATCATGCAATTCACAGCCAAATGGATGGAACTAGAAAAGCTCATCCTGAGTGAGCTAACCCAGACTCAGAAAGACACACATAGCATCTACTCACTTATAATTGGATTTTAGCCATAAAGTACCATAACTATCCTACAACCAACATACCAAAAGGATCAGGAACATAGACTTTGTTACCTATTAATGGGACAATTTGCCCTAGGGGTGCTACCATGTAAGTCCCCAGTGCAAGAGGAAGTACTGTACAGAGAGGGGTGATATATAGGGACAGTCCACATTGGAGGAATAGGATGGGTGGGAGAGGGAGGGGAGAGTGGGAAGGAGGAACCAGGAGGGGTAGAAGGAGGGCACTGTGATGGAGATGTAACCTGAAGAAATAAATAAACACAAACAAAAAAAAAGTGCACCATTGAGGAACATCTCAAAGTGGCTTAAAATTTGAGGAGCAGGATTTTTCTAGTACAGGCTGAGAAAAGGACTGTGGTAAGAACTGTATGTTCATGCTTAGTGCCCACTCCCTGTGCAGCTTATGCTCAAGAGCAGTGGATCTCAACAATCCTGATACTATAGCCCTTTAATGCAGTTCCTCGTGTTGTGGTGACCCCCAAGCCATAAAATTATGTTCATTGCTTCCTCATGACTGTAATTTTGCTACAATTATGAATCACAAGGTAACTATCTGATGTGCAGCCCTATGGGAGTCTCGACCCCCAGGCTGAGAACCTGTGCTTTGGAAAGGTGGCCACTGCACCCCATCTTGCTTGATGCAGCCTCTCCAGGGTGAGCACAGTGCCTGGCTTGGAGCTGGTACTTCATGAATATTTTGTGGAAGAAGGAGCAGATGGCAGACAGACTCACTGGCTGGTTGACTATTCCCACCACCACTATTTTCCTTTTCTTACGACTGCAATAAGACAACATGTAGAGATTAGAACTGTAATTAACCCACAGCTGAAGTCGTTATTATGTGTAAATAATAAGATTATTTAGCTGAAAACCCATGAGGAAACCTACTATAAAAACATCGTAAGATGTAGGATGACACATAAATATTTTACATTTTATATAAGTTAATAATGGTTAGGAACATAGTGGGGTAGAGAAAAAAGATCCCTTACAGCAGATATTCTGGGATGACAGCAAGAAAAATAACCTGTCTGAAGAAAATTATAATACTATTCCGAAGGATGCTTTCTGAGGCACACTGTTTAAATATAGTAGAAACACTGAGTTTTAAATGCAATTGCATAGAAAAAATCCCAGACAGTATTTTTGTATCTGCTGATGGTGGTCTGAGGTCGATGTGAGTAATGAGGTAGTGGGAGGAGAGATGGGATGAGAAAGCTCACCAGCAACAAGGGCCAGCAGCATTTTTCAGAGGTGAGAACATTATAAAACTCAAGTTCTTAGAAGCGTATCACACAGAAATAGAAACCAAGTTATCAAATCACAGTGGAGGGCTTTGAAATTGCGGAGGATTATGGATTTATTTTTATGATAGAGTTTATTTGGGAAGAAAAGTCTATAATTTTGGAGCCATTCCACTAAGAGATTTGACCTAATGTCTAAGCCTATTATTGAACATGCAACTTAATCCATCTAATGATAGTTAACAACGAATCAACGGTAATGTATCCCATAAGGAATGATGTTAGAACAATTTATTATATGGGGAAAATACTTGCATTTGTATTCGTATGTGAAATTTTACAGAATATGTAAAACTACAAAATAGCCATAACAAAACCCGAGCATTTCCTCTTTTCACAAGACAGCAAACTGTAACAAGACTAGTGCAGTATTATCACAAAGAGCAAGAAAAAAGACAATTTCTTAAGATTTATTTTATTTTCTTAATTTGTGTGTATGTGTGCATGCACACACACACACGCACATGCATATGGGTACCCAAGGATGCCACAGGAGAGTGTCATATGTCCTGGAACTGAAGCTACTGAAATTACAAGCAATTGTGAACTCCCTGACATGGGTGCCTGGAACCATCTCACTCGAGTCTCCCGTGCCCTTAACTGCTGAGCAAATGCATGTTGGGAACTGAACCCAGGTCCTCAGCAAGAGCAGGAAGCTCTCTTAACTCCTGAGCCATCTGTCCAGCCACCATGGCTCAAGAGGTAAGCACACAGAGGTCTTAAGTCTATGGTTCCCAGCACTCACATCAGGATGCTCACAACTGCCTATAATTCTAACTCTAGGGGATCTGACACCCTCTTCTGGCCTCTGTGGACTCATGCTTGTGAGTGATGCACATAAAGTCATGAAGGCTTAAGCACATACTCAAAAACAAAAAAATAAATAAATACACCTTTAACTTCTGAGACATCTCTCCAGCCTCTGGAAAGAAATTTCAGTATTTGTATGGAAAAGTTTTAATCTTTCCCAGGGAAAGAATAAAAATTCACCATAAACATAAAAGAAGAAAACTGAAGAAGATATTTCCAGCATTAAAATTAATGATTTTAATATAGAAACAACTTTTTTAAATCAACACAAAAGACGACAATCACTCAACAGAAAGTTGCTAAGGAACTGAACAAATAATTCACTAATTCATGAACCCAAATTATCAGCAACAGCAAGGTGTTTGATTTCAACAATTCTTGAATCTAAATGCACTACAGTTTAAATCATCTAAATGCAAAGAAATCTTTAAAGAGAAAAGTAGAAATAAAAATATTTGTCCACTGCCCTTCGGTGACAACACTGCCTTAGACATGGAAGAACCATGTCTTTCTCATTTAACCTCTCTGTGTTAAAGAGTGCTTTACATTTCGGGCAAGATGTCAGGACTCATTTTTGGTAAATTGCAATATGGCACTCACTCTTTCTGCCAGCCCACATTCTCCTTTCCAAAGTGGCATGTGTGACTTTCACACCCCTGATAATTTCCATGGCATAAATATCCATCTGCATGAGCGTAAATGAAGCAAATGATGGAATAATTGTTGAGCAAAAGTATGCAGAGGTCTAGATCCGGGTACTGACCATCCATTCTCTCTGTTCATAGCAACTGCGTGGTGGCTGTTTCTAATGTAGTCGCTGAATCCCTGCATCCCACACCCACCTTTTTAAACCACAAGATAGAGGCAATTTATTGGTGTGTGTGTGTGGGGGGGGGTGTTCCTTTATGTGCGTTGGTATGCATATACAAGTCTGAATACGTGTGTGGAGGCCACAGTTGTTTCTCAGGCACATCTGCCTTTTCTGTTGTGGGAACAGAGTCTCTCACTGGCCTGGAACATATCAACTAAGCAAAGCGAGTTGAGTTTCAGCCACCTGCCTGCCACTATGGGGATTGCAAGTGTGTGCCACAACACGTGACTTTTTATAACATGACTTCTAGGAATCACAGTCAGGGCTGGTGCTTGCAACAGATGCATTTTTACCAACTTATCTAACACCCTAAATTGGCATTTTAAACAAGAACCCCTGTTAATACTTAGGTGGTTTAATGTTTGAAAATCACTGTCATCGCAGACCACTAAATCTTTCTATAAAAATCAAGGACTCTAGAGGGAAAAGAAAAATGTATGCAGACAGCAGCCTCATTATACCTGTGAGTGACCAGTCACCTCCACAAAGCAGAGCTCTCTCTAATTGATCCTTGTCACATCTGAGGTGATATCTCTTTAGGTTACTCTCCCAATCTCCTGAATCAAAATATTCTCATCAAAGCTTCCAGTCTTCAAGCGTGCTTTCAGAAAGAACATAAATTCAATCCCTAGTCTGATGGTACAGGCACTTAATCACACCATAAAGTTAATGGAATCCAATTTGAATGTAGACACCTCAACAACCACATTGCGTTGAATTCACAGCCTTCATAAAATACGGGTTTCCAAATGAATCACCAGCCTAATGGAAAAGTCAAAGTAGAATGCTCTTCTCTCATTGGTCACTGTGCAGATCTCCAGCTGCCAGGAAAGGATCAGAGCTGTCAACACTAAGTGGTAGCCCAGGCAACCACCACACCACCAGGAACTTTTCAGCACTTGAAAAACTAGAAGTTACAATACACACTTTCAGATGTCTTCAGGACTGTTGGGATAGCCTTTGACTTTTAGCAGTCATGGCTCCTCAAGGGGCAGTCTCTATGTCAGTCCACCATCTTCACATTTAACTGTAACTTAATTTTTTTTTTTTTACATATGGCACCCAACTATGGCAATTAGAATCCATGCTTACCATGTGAGAAGGCCCGGTGAAAGCCGGTTTCCTAGCCAAAGAGCAGGGAACCAAACTCAAATGCATTTCAAAGGTTCAGCTAACTTAACAAAAGCTGTTGCCTTGCAGCAAAGGCTGAGAGCTAAGGCTTAGCTCTCCTTATGTACTAAAAAAACAAACAGCCTTCTAAACAGAGCTTGAGAGTGGAATTAATGGCCTAGATTAAAATTGGAGGAATTCATAATGCCTCAATACTTTTAGATTCCAATTGAGTTTATTCCTGTTAGCATGCAAAGGATTTTTACCCTGACAATTGTGGTTCTGTGTATCTTTTTTGAGAAAGTTCAGACTAGGATAGTCTTAAAGGAAACAATTTACAGATGGAATGCTAAATTGCCAACAATGATAATGAAGCAATGAGGGAGGCCTTTCCTGATAAATAAGGCAAAAATTGATGGTAGCTGGAGCTAAGAGCTCCCTGGCTATGAGGTGCTTCTCGGGGCTTTCTGGGAAGGGTCCACCAGTGAATTACAGTCGCAACTAGATTTCAAAGAATAATGAATAAAATTTTAATTGCAGCATGGGATGGCATTGTTAGACATGCCAAGGCCTTTGGTATGTCCTTGTTTCTTTGCTTGGTTTTTGTTTAGATGTCTTTGATTTTCCTATATCGGGAGGTAGAAAGGATATTTTTCTGGTTTGGCATTGCTAAAGCATAAGAGATTTTTGAAGATTTTGGGCAGATTTTGAATTGTCACTACAGTTCAAAGTTGCTCTCTGGGTTACAGAGATACTAATATCTGGGATTTAAATGAAATATTTGAGCAGGGTGGTACTGGCACACACCCTTAATCCTTTAATCCCATCACACTAGAGGAAGAAACAGGCAGATCTCTGGATTCTAGACCAGCCTGCTTTAAACAATGAAGACAGGGTGTGAACCCTGCTGATAAAGCTGCTTACTAAAGACAGTCTAGAATTCAAAAATGACAACTTTTTTTCTTTGATGTTAAGTTTAATAATGTCCTTACTGATCTAATGGATAAATACACATAATCTTAAATGTACATAAAGAGAAAAGAGTCACAAGCCAGTCTCTTTAGTTGTGGGGCTCCCACTGGAGAATTGGTTTCAAGAGGCATTTTGCCCCTAAAAGAGATATGTTAATCTCCGGGTGTGGTGGTACACACCTTTAATCCCAGCACTTGGGAAACAAAGACAGGTGGATCCCTGACCTTCACCAAGGTCAGCCTGGTCTACAAAGTGAGTCCAGGACAAGGGTATACAGAGAAATCCTGTCTCAGGAAAAAAAAAAAAAAAAAAGGAGAGAGAGAAAGAGATATATTCTGTTAACCAATGTAAGGACCCAGAGTCAGGCTGGGGAAGAACATGCAAACAGCATGCCTCCTACAGCCAACAGTTAAGAAAAGCTAACATAAAATAGCATAGCATGCTATTCTACACCAATCTCCTTAAGAATGGAGCTTCCATGGGATAATTGGAACACAAACTAATACAAAATTGTTTAACTAATGTTATTGTTTAATAAGGGTAATTCAATTATTTAAATTCATACCTTGATCTCAAAACTTGGGAGACAAGGACAAAACAGATTCCTTGTATGTTCAAGGCCAATCTAATCTACAGAGCTCTACAGAGCAAATCAAGACAGCCCAAGCTACAAAGAGAAACCCTGTCTCAATAAGGATAGATATATCCACATAAAAAATAAATCTCCAAAGAAATGAGAAAAGGAAAGAAAGAAATATATAAATGCATACCTTTGCTCCCAAAACATGGGAGACTAAGACAGAGACAGATTGGTTCCTTTTGAGTTTGAGGCCAACCTAATCTACAAAAAGCTAGAACACAGAATAAACCTGTTTTAATCAAAAAATAAATGTATGTCAACTGTAGAGGAGAATACTTAAACTCCATACAGACTTATACTGTATTTTCAATTTAAAATAGATTATATATAGCATATATATGTAATACTATTACATGTCATCATTTTATATAACATGAATGGAGACTTACAAATGTCTATCTGCTGTTCATACAAAGAACAGAAAATATTCCTTAATTGATTTGTGCATCTTGCACATCCAAGGCATTTTGGTAAGTGCAGACTATATGTTACTTGTGAGAAATTATATATTTTCAGAACAGGACCAGAGTCCAAAGAAGACAAGAGAAGTAACACAAATGATCCAGCCTCACAGACTGCCTCAATAACTGTTTCCTCAAAAATCTGCATCCAGAACAACTTCAAACAGCTTGCTGAGATGGCCCAGCCTCAAAGACTGTTCCAGACAGGACTTCAATAAACCCCTGAACTTTCCTACCCAAAGCCCAGCTTCGAACTACAAATTGCTCAGAACATTCAAATCACTGAGCACATAGAGACTGGACAACAAATGTTACAATTTACTTGCTTAATGATTTTTTTTTTCATTTTATTTGGGCCCTCAAACATGTTTTCTGCATCCCAATTCAGCAGGAAGAAGTTTTAAGAGAGCGATGCCCCATTCCCAAAAAGTGGGGTGGATGAGAGATGTTGTTTAAGAGGAATGTTTACAAATTGTTATATGGTCTTGTTAAGCAAGGTATAGAAAGTTAGATTTGGAGACCTCTTTTTCTTTTCAAGTCTTTTCCCCTTATATAAGAGAGAAAGAAGGACAGAGAAAAGAAAAAGAGGAGGAATATATGTATATAATATAGAAATGATAAGATATAAGGATAGATGATTGAATCTGCTCGGAAACTCAAAACTATTGTTATTCTTATATAAGTTTATCTTTCAATACATTGGTATAGAATTTTGTATATTGATACAAAAATAAGGTTAAATTTTGATTCCTTGGTGTAGAATTTTATATTTAGACACATATTTGTAATTTCAACTTATATAAGCTATTGTGCCTATACACATCATTTAAAAGTACAGATTAAATTCTGATCCTTTTATGGGTTGCTATAGTCTGAGTAATACAGGTTGATTTCTGGCCAGTCAAGCTTCTAGTCATGTCAAATACTAGTCTTAATTTATCACAAAATAGACTTAATAGGTTAAACAGACAGTAAATGGTTAAAATATACAGTTTGCTTGTTCAAAGATAGATAGATAGATGATAGATAGATTTATAAATAAAATAGTAGATGTCTTCAAAACCCTCAGAGGCATACAGAAAATGGCATTTAAAGATGTTTTTATTATTTTAAGAATTGTTTGACTTATGACAGCTCCTGACAGCTCCCATTTGACTTGGAAGAAGACAATGAGCATCAAAAAGAAATCTCCCATCAGGAGATAATTCCTCAAAAAGATATCTACCATCAGGAGATAATTCCTCAAAAAAAAAAAAAAATCTCCCATCAGGAGATAATTCTTACTGGTCAAAAATGCCCCTGCTCTCTCAACAGACTATATACAGTCCAAAGATGGACCAGAGCTTAAATGCAGGTAAGTCGATGTCCTGATTCTGCAGAGAGAGAATGGGAAAATCCTTATTATTTCCTGCTGTACAATTTAGTCTATGAAAAATTCTTGGCCAGAAGGCTGAAGATGACGCTCCAACGATATCAAGAGATATTTGGGACTGTCTAGGCAACAAATTGTCATATTTCTTTTTGGAAGCTGCTCTCCTATGCTTCCTACTCACTCAAATAATAACGTTATCCCTTCTTATGTTTTTGATGGGGTTGAAGGCATAATAGTTATAAAATTTCAATTGAACTTGAGTTGTTTAGGATTTAAAAGGATATTTTCAAATCTAAATAAAATCTTTAGGTTTATAAATATAGGATATGATATAAATTATTTAGATTCAGAACTTTAGACATACCAAGATAGATAGATGATTTTTTTTCTTCAGATTGCCTGATACAAATAGGCTAAACATTATGTGTGTAACTTTTATATATGGTTTTCTTGATTGTTTCATATTTGTTCTTATTGTTTTTACTATATGAGTTAAAAAATTTAGCCTTTTTTTTTCTTTAGACAAAAGGAGGGAATTGTTAGGGTAGTATTAAGCATTCTAAATGTTAATTAATTGGTCCTGCTTGATGTCTGTTACTTACAATGACTCTGATTGGTTAAAATAAATACTGAGGCCTGATATTGGGAAAAGACAGAGAAAGGTGGGACTTCCTGAGATTAGAACAGGAAGCCTGCACTTTAGACAGAGGATTAATACATTCCAGCCAGAAGCAGAAAGAAGAAGGTATTCCAGCCAGGAACAGCAGGAAGGAGGCACACACCATGGGTTAGAGAAAAGAACTTCATTCCACATGGCCAAGAACATCGGCATATCATGGAGAATGGCAGTCCAAGGGGACGTATGTATATATGGGGTCATATTTGGGTAATAGAATTAAGAGCTAGCTTAGATGGGCCAGGAATGCACAACTAAGGCCAAGGTTTGTTAAAATCCATGTGGTATCTGTGTACTCATTTATAATGACTGCTTAAAAATTAATGGCTGCCGAACCAATTAACAATAATCTAAATACCCTTAAACAATTTAATTAATTATTTCTACAAATAGCACCCAATGCAACGTAATTTAATTTCTACACTTAACAGCTCACAAAATGGTCTTTCTTGCTGAATCAGACTCAACCCAATTGCTACAAGATATGTTATTCCAATGGTTCCTGGACTCTGAGTTGTGAGGGTGGAGTTACCAAGATCCCAAGAATGCAGCATGCAAGCATGAGGAAAGAAAATGTCGCTGGGTTGGCATTGCTAGGATCCTGTTGTGCTGACCACGCTGGGTAAATGCTTTCCATGATGCATCGCATCCCTTCCTCCTTGAGGACATCTGGATTATAGGTGCTGAGCTTCCCATCCAGGTGTTCTACATGGTGGGAATTGGGTGCTAAAGTGAAGCTGGATGGGTCTCTTTATGGTGCTTCAGATGGTGTCAGCTTCTCTTGAAAGGACATTAGTCTCTGCAGAGCTGCTTAGGTAGACCATCCTTCATGTTCTTCAACAATTTTAATAGTTTCTAAGATAAGTGGGAGGTAAGCAAAAAATCATTTCTTAATTTCTTTAAAGAGAGTACCTGGAATCCAGTCTTTCTTAATGTTTCCCTTAAATGGTAGGTAGCCATGCATGCAAAAGGAGACAAGGCTTTCAGAATGTCTTGTACTCTTTCAGTTTAATGTGCTCAACAGCAGATTCAGTCCACTGAAGTGCTTTGATGCAAACATTCCTTTTCACATTCCTTTCGCACAAAATCTTGATGCATAATGCCTAACACTGAAAAATGGATTTAGCTATGTTTTGACTTTTTTTTAGGAAGCACACTCTCTTCCTTTCTCCCTCTGTGTGTATGTATATGTGTGTGTGTGTGTGTGTGTATTTTAACCTTTCTTGCTTTCAAGTAAATCATACATGAACCATATCTCCTTGAGGCTGTCTTCCACAGAACACTTCTCTCTCTCTCTCTCTCTCTCTCTCTCTCTCTCTCTCTCTCTGTGTGTGTGTGTGTGTGTGTGTGTGTGTGTGTGTGTGTGTGTGAAAAACTTGGAATGTACTATCTTGGTTACTATTATATTGCTGTGAACACACACAAAACACAATTTCTTTAATAGAAAATGGAAACATTTAATTGGGGAGTTCTTTACATTTTCATAGGGTTAGCTTATTATCATTATGGTGGGAATCATCACCATCACACCTGTCCCAGTGTGGTGCTGGAGCAAAAGCTGAGTGTTTTATGTCCTGAGCCACTGAAAGCAGACAAACAGAGAGACACTGGGCATGATGTAGGCTTTTCGAAACTCCTTCAACAAAGCCACACCTCCTCCTGTAAGGCCACACCTCCTAATCCTTCCCAAATAGTTCATCAACTCATCAACTGGGCACTAAGCACGCAACTATATCAGGCTATAGGGTCTGTTTTCATTCAAATACCACCTGTAACTAGGAATGGAGTGGTGAATTAAACTCATTTCCCTCAGATTTCCCAACTAAGACAGACAAATCAAATGATACGATGTTCTGATTTATGTCTGAGAGACATTTCAGCAGTTGTGAAAGCAAATGAGTGAAATCTTACTGCTTAAAGTGCTTCCTGGTTCTTGCCATTTTAATTACCTTGATGATAGAGAAATCTGACTGTGCTCAGGGGAAGCAAGTGTGGTGGAGGTAGAGAGATACCAGTGTGCTATAAAGGCTAGAAAGCAAAAAGAGAGATAGCCAGAGGGAGCCGCCCCCCTCATGCAAAGCAATTACAGGGAGGTGGCTATATGGGTCAATATTTTGTGGTACTCTGTTTTGTAATTTGCTTATATTTACATATCATTAGAATACTAGTAAGCTGTAATGAGAAAGGGGGGTGCAAATATACTGAATAGCCTCAGGCTCTGGCCTTAAGTCTGGTTCTGCCCAGTAACATGACCTTCCCTATTGTGCTGGTTTCCAGTTCAACTTGTCAGGTGAGGAAGAACAATTTACTCTTCATCTAACCTCTGTCTTGCTTTTCCTGTCTTGGTGACTAAATCAACTTCCCAGAAGGAAGAGTTTACTCTTGCTTCAAGCAGCCAGTCCAAGAGCATGCCCAGTCAAGAATCAGAGTGCTGAGAGCTGGTGCTCAGCTCCCTTCCCCCTTATATGCAGTCTGGGACCCAAGCCAAGCAAATAACATCACAAGCTTTGAGGATGGACTTTCCCACCTCAGTTAACCTAACCATCCCCCGCAGGCATGCCCTGAAGTTTGTCTCCTAGGCGACTCTAGATTGTGCCAAGTTACTCACCAACAATGATCATCACAGCCTCTGAATTCTGGGGTTTATTGAAGGGACCATAAGAAAGGGCTCCATAAGTCTTCAGCTGCAACTGAACTGTTGGATTCTTTTCTGCTTTGCATTAACTGTATTTCCTTACTGAGAAGAGATGGCACCTTGGCTCTCCTCTGACATATTTTACTCAGGCTTACCCACACTGAAATTGGAGTGGAAAAGATGTCCTAAAGGATACACCTGTAGCTGACCACTTCTGCTCTGAACCCTAATAAGATGTCTTCAATTGACATTTTGAATTTTATCATTTATGCCTTAAATTGCTTTTAAAAACCTATCTTGATTTAGCTATTTGAGGGAGACCTGCCAACTGTGGGCATCACTATCCCCTAGGCTGTGAAGTAGACTATATAAAAAAAGGAGAAAGTGTGCTGAACATAGGCATTCAAGGCTCTCTGCTTGGCTGTGGATGTAATTGGACCAGCTACCTCAAGCACCCACTACTATGACATCTTCACTTTGATTGATTATATGTTCAAACTATAGACCCAAACAGGTTGTTCCTTCCCTCCTTCCCTAGTTTCTTTTCCTAGGGGATTTTGTCACAGTAAGAGAAAAATAACTAAGACTATAGATGTGCCTCTCACAGAAGCAATCACAGCAATCAGAGAACTGAGACCCTTCTTTTGGAGCTAAAGACCTGGAACAACTGAGCAACTCCTAATTCTGTGAGATAG
Source organism: Lophiomys imhausi (assembly GCA_907164525.1). Classification (NCBI taxonomy): domain Eukaryota; kingdom Metazoa; phylum Chordata; class Mammalia; order Rodentia; family Muridae; genus Lophiomys; species Lophiomys imhausi. The sequence goes on along the minus strand of CAJQZJ010032918.1, from coordinate 1,194,858 downwards.
ATATCCTGGGAGAAGATGAGGAGTAAGAGAAGAGATGTGGGACCTTTCCCATCTCTCACCTTCACCTCTAACTCAAAAGAGGGCCAGGGGAGATGCCTCCAATGATGAAATGTTTGCTTTGCATGCAGAAGGATCTGAACTCAGCTCCCAGAACCCACATTTCTGAAAAAGACAGGTATGGTGGCATGTGCTTATAATTCCAGCACTGGGGAGGTGGGAAGAAATAGATTCCTATGACTCACTGGCCAGCCAGCCTAGGCTACTTGGCCAATTCCTGAACCACAAGGGACCCTGACTCAAAGAAAAAGGTGGACAATACCTGTGGGGAAAATACCTTCGGTTGTACTCTGTCCTCCACATCACACACACACACACACACCACAGAAAAACTGTTCTTCTCAGGACTCTCCTCTCTGGACTGTAATTCTGCAGGTGGAGTTGCTCAAGGAAGATCAATCCAAATTCTAATCCATTCCTCATAGCTCTATAATTATAGAGATATTACCAAGCTAATCATTTTATGTTCCCATAACACAATGGGGGCAAGTAAAAATCCTGTCTCATCTGCTGGTGTGTTTCTAGATTCTATAACCATGATTAACACATGGTAAGTGTTTTAAAATTCTTGTTTCCTATATAAAGTACAATGGAAAAGGAGTTATTTGAGAGAACAAATGATTTAGACACCAAGCCCCCAACAGAACAGCTCCCTAATACCTTCTAAAATGTGTTGATGCTCATAAATCCAAAATAAACGATCCGAAAAATCACTTAAGAAGAAATAATACACATGTAACCAGGCTTCCAGAGGAAAGTCTGAAGGGGGAAAAACAGATTTTTTTAAAGAAGAATTATTAAATCCTTTCTAATTCAATCCTAGCTCTGTCACAGACACACTGCATGCCCTCTGCCTGAGGGGTCGTCACTTTAGGCAGTCAGCCTTCCCTTACCAAACTCCTAGTACAGGCACTTCTGGAGGCTCAGGTCAAGGACTGTCACCAGCTGCCTTTTCCAAGTTTCACAAGGAGACCTTAAATGAGGACGGAGAAATTAAACACAGCACCCAAATACTCCAACCAGCATCTTCAAAGGCTGACATCTGTCCAGCCCCAGCTCCATGTCACAAGGGTTCTTCTATCATCCAATAAAATTCAAAGCACTGTAGAATGCCAGCCTCTGCCTCAGCTTGATAATCCTGTGAAAGTTTCCGGAATTTAACAGTGTTCTGGTACCTTCTGTCCCATCCTGGATTTTTAGCTCTTCATCTGCTGATGAGAGAGACTTTACCTTTCCTTGAGTTTGATTAAGGTCCTGAGGGTGGTAGTAAAATGGATCCCTGTTTTTGCTACAAATTCAATTAGCAGAAGTTGGAATTGCTCTCTTCAACGAAGTTAAATAAATTGTTAATGAGAAATTTACCTTTACTTGATTCGCCAGTTGCCTTATTAGCTTGGAATCAACACTATTAAAGGAGAAGCTGTTTATTAAAGCTTAAGGTGTTTTGCTGAACTGAATATTAAAAAGATAGTGGAGGGAGAGCATCAGTGACTGCTAGCTTCCAAAAATCCCCAGAGGCTCCCAGGTTCCACCAAAACCCAGCAGCTTCAGGCTCCCATTGGTTTTCTGCACCAGGGAAACAGTTCCTCGAGAATAACAATGATTTATGTATACAAGGGCCATCCAAAGGTTCTTTTGTCACCCATTATTCTGAGGCCCTTGCTGAACCAAGCAGATACCAGTCTGAAGTCTCAGGGTAGTCCCAAAATGGAACAAGAAAGGCCTCGTCTTTATTCCTTTACTAAGGAAGGAACTCACATGGCCCCACTATCACCAAACCAAGAGCCAGGGCATAGAAGAGAGCTGTTAATTGCTGGATGTGGTGGTGCACACCTTTAATCCCAGCATTCTTCTGTCATACTGCAGACATCGCCTATGGAGCTCTCTGTAAAACTGGAGCAATCTTCCCCCCAAAGAGAACAACTTCAGCAAGCAGAAAGAGAAGTGTTTTCCTGAGGCCTTTGGAGATAAGAAATCAGGGGAAGAATGCAATGACTATAGAATGATGATTGACAAGACCTATCTACATGTCAACCCACCCCAACTCCTGGGAGATCATAGGACAAGGGAAGAGGAGGAACTGCTATTTCCTCATGTTAACCAAGTGCTGGGTTTTATGGGTTTCATTCACCTAACATTTTGCTCTTGTTTTCCTTTAAGACAATGATGTGTAATAAGTTCATATTTCCTCACTCACTTGAAGGAACATGGTGACCCAAGTTGGAAGGAGCAAAACCAATGAGGTACCTACTGGTTTCTCCATTTATACCTGAAGCAATGAGATGAGGTTAGGTAACTTCCTTCCTAAGGGTGTGCAGAATTCTAGGAGGTGTGACCAAAGGCAATGTTCTTCTTTATAGACTAACATCTCCTGTTGGTGGAACCCTTAAGAATAATTCCCAGGAGAACTTCCTGAGTCATGACTACCATGACTCCTTCGTGAAGGAGCCCAGGATATATTTTCAGCACTCCTTCTACTTGGATTAAGATTAAATTAATTAAAACCCTCGTTATTTCAGGTGCAAAAGTCCTGGAGAATGAAACCATCTTGTCTCTACCCCATGGCCTTTCATACAATTATGGTGCGGTCCCAAGCTATCAATGATAGGGACAAATAGGGCTTTGCAATGGCTGAGGGAAGCTATTCAAACTGCTCCTGATTTCTATAAAGGAGAGATCATTTGATCTTTGAAACAGCCAAAGGGGCAGTTTGATCTTCCTCAAGCTCATTTATTTTAGATTCTTGCAAATTTCTTTTCTGTAGGTTTATTTCCTTAGAAAACTCAATATTCAATTGAACAGTGACTTTTACACATTGAAATGCAATATTGAATAGCTGGAGTCTAATAAATGCCGTCCTAGCTATATAGGATATTTTAAAAACCATAAAAGGGCCGATTGAGCCTGATCCAGGCAGAGATGACAAAGTGAATTCAATGCTTCTTTTGAAAATGAGTCATGGTCAGAAACACTTTGACCAAAAGCATTTCTTTGAATGTCAGGGGTAAATTTGCTCACTTTCATTTTCTGCCTGGGTTTCAAATCAACCCTGCAAAACGGAACAAAATCCACTCCAAGAGGCCCAGGCAGCTGCTGCTGGTGTGAATTTGAACAGAGGAGTGAGCGAGGTGAGGCTTGTTCCTCTCCGTCCGGTTATGTTCAAATCATGGAGATAATATTTAGATAAGAGAGGACTGATTCAACCTTGTATATTTTTTCAGAGAAGGCTAAATCATTGCCGTTCTCTGCTACACAAACATTCCCCAGGACCACCCTTCCTGGTACTTAGGGAATTAAGAAAAAAAAAAACAGAAAGGATATTTATTGTCCCAAGCTTCCAAATTACTGGCAATGAAAGAATCTGACATATGTTCAGGTTGGGGAGGGGGGAAAGACTCACAGGAGGACAGGCACAACATATCCAATTGATTAGCCAAAAGGAACAGCCTTTGATGTGAAGGGCACCTCTCCAAATTTCACTTAAGACTCAAACAATCTGTGGGAAATCAAAGTTCTCAATCAGAACTTCTGCCCCATTCCCCTAGTACAACCATGGCCCATGGCCCAGGAACTTTTTTTCTTTTAACCATATGTAGATACTGCTCAGTTTGAGAATGTGTTCCTTCCCCGGGCCATTCAGCATTGGGCCCTTTAAGAAATGCATAGCTCCATCTTCTGTTTTTTTTTTCTCTGTTCTGTGAATGCTTTCCCAGTTGTGCATGTGTTTAGGAAGAGGAAGTTTCATATTGCCGAAGACCCAGTTGTTAGGTAGCAGGCCCTCCTTGATTTGATCTACCAAGAGATGCTGATTTCTCTGGTTTTGAGGGAGAAGCCTTAATTATTTTCATTCTGCTGAGTGATCTGAAGGTTGGATTGGAGTTGGGAAAAGGAACTGGAGCAGAAGAGCAAGGCAGTCAATGAAAGAAAAATGAGAACCTCTTGGGAAAAGGCAGCAGATGCAGAGATGTCATCAGAAATGGAAGAGGGAAGTCTCACCTTCAGTATAACAAAGACATGATCATGACATCAGAGAAAAGACCATGACTTTGGGGTAAAGAGATGGCTCAACAAATAGGAGTATTGGCAGCTCTTCAGGGGACCCATGTTCAAATCCCAACACCTCCAGGGCAGCTCACAGCTGCCTATAACTCTAGTTCCAGAGCATCTAGGACCCTCTCACAGATATGCATGCAGGCAAAACATCAGTGCATATAAAAATAGATAAATCTTAAAAAAAAAACCTTTAAAAATAGACTATGACTAAGTATTGGAAGTTTGATGTCATATGGGCCTTTGGATATCTTGCATAGGACCATATTTACAGAGAGGAGTTTCTCCAATAACTAAGAATGTGGGAAAGTTTTATGAGGTACTTCCTTAGCCCATGTCTGCCTTGCCCTGGTTACAATATCCAAGGTAACATCCCACCCTGATCCTGTACCTGAACACTATGGGATCATTCTGATTCTTTCTACTATAGATGCCCTCACACACCAGTAGTGTCTTCTATAGATAGGCAGTCAAGGCAAGATGATGGAATCTGCTTATCCCTGAACACACTCAACGGTATGAAGCCCCAGAGAGGAAAACATACGGGCAGACAAAATTGCCACTGAACCATATGACCCAGAGCCCACATGATGGAAGGAAATAACTAACTTCTGCAAGTTGTCTTCTGACCTCCACTCACACCCTGTGGCATGATGTGTGTGCTCATATACACACCCAAATAATAAATCTTTAAAAAGTACATTATCTAGAAATATTACCCATTAAATACCCATTATGTGAAGAGGGGCTCCACAGAAGTTTTCTGGTGGGAAAGGTATTTGCCTGAGGGAAGTTAGTATGTACAATTGCAGAAACTGTAAATGACATGCACTGTTAATGTAACAAGCTCCCTAACATGGAAATATCTCAGGCTGAAATAGGATAACTTACACACAGAAGGGAAGTTGTAGAATCAACGATGCTTCATAATATTGAACCCGGAAGGTACCTGTAGTATCACACACACATCAAATCCTTAAGACACAGAACTCCTATTCTGGAAGCTTGGAGCTGACTTCCATACTACAAGTAAGAACTTTCTAACAACATTCTCTGAAACTACAAAGTTGGCTCCAGCACCCTTAGAGGAGTCTTTTGATTAAAGAGCCTTTTTTCACCTTAAAGCCTTCAAAAACGACCTCAGTTAAAGAAAGTCTCTCTCACTGGTGGGGAAGATAACTCAGTTAGTAAAGTGCCTGCTGCATAGAAAAGTTGATAACCTGAATTCTGTCTGCACAGCCCACATAAAAAAAAAAGCTTAGAGTGGTGGCACTCAGGGTGGGGAGCTGGATCCCTGGGCATAACTGATTGTCAACCTACCTGACCTAGGCCAGAGAAAAGAGATAGATAGCACAGTGGTGGTTTGGAAGAAGAATGTCTCCCATACACTTGGTCCCTATTATGTGGGGAGGTTTAGGAAGTATGGTGTTGCTGGAGGAAGTCTATCACTGGGGGTAGCCTTCTTGCTAATGATAAAAGATGTAACCTTTCAGCTTCCTGCACTTGCTTCTTGCCACCATGCTTCTCTGCCTTGGTGGATTCTTAGATCCTCTGGAACCATAGACCAAAATAAAGTTCTTCTTCTATAAGTCATTACTGATCATGGTGTTTTATCATGGCAACAGAAAAGTGATTTTGACACAGTACACAAGCAAGGATTACTGAGATGGATTCCTAGACTCCATAACACTCTATACATGTGAATGTACACTCAAACACATGTATACATGTATGCATGCAGACAACTACATACCTGTAAGCTACTCTTTCTCCACACACCCTCAAAATAGATGAGGAGTTCTCAACCTGTGGGTCGAGATCCCTTTGGGGGTTGCATTTCAAATATCATGCATATCAGATATTTACATTATAAATCATAACAGTAGCAAAATTACAATTATAAAGTAGCAACGAAATAATTTTATGGTTGGGATAACAACAACATGATGAACCGTATTAAAGGATCCCAGCATTAGGAGGGTCAAGAACCACTGCGATAGATCTGAAACTTTAAAAAGAACAGCTGCTAAAATCCATGAAATAACTCTTACCAGTGAGTGAATGCTAAACATCTCAAGGACACAGCTGTGAGCTTGAAGGACAGGGTATGCATGTACATCCCTTCCTAGCCTCTAGGGTTCTTAGTTCTGCAGTAGGCCTTTGGGAAAGGAACTATTCATTTGTAGCTCAGAAACAAATGGAGGCTTCTTTTTCTTTCCTTCAAGACTGTTTTAAACAAATAAAAACCAATATCTGCATTTCTAGACGCTTACAAATCTATTGTTTAATATATACATCCCTTAAGACCTGGAACATAAGGGAATGTGTTCCAAGAGAAAGGTAAGAAATGCATAAGGTAATCACTCAAGAAGGAGTAAGAAAAACAAAACAAAACAAAGCAAAAAAAAAAAACCAAAAAACAAAACAAAAACCCCACAAGTTTTGGAAGAGGCATGCTGTAGTTGCTCAGGGACATTTGCTACTCAACAAATCCTGTCTCCTTTTATCCATTTTGCTTTTTTCTAGCTGTAATTTCATCAGGAGATTCAAAAAAGCTGTGGAGATTTGTTGTTGTTGCTATTGTTGGTTTTTTTGTTTGTTTGTTTTTAAGGAATATTAGCCCCAGAGATTCAGTAATAGGATGTCTTAAGTGTCAAGAATTTAAAGAATCAGGGGCTGGAGAAATGGCTTGAGAGATAGATCAGTGGTTAAAAGCACTGGCTGCGCTTCCAAAGGACCTAGGTTCAAATCCCATCACCCACATGACAGTTCACAGCTGTCTGTAATTTCTGGAGGTGGTGGCGCACGACTTTAATCCCAGCACTTGGGAGGCAGAGGCAGGTGGATCTCTGCAAGTTCAAGGCCAGCCTGGTGTACAGAGTGAGTTCTAGGATAGTCAGGGCAACACAGAGAAACCCTGTCTCGAAAAAACAAACAAACAAACAAAAGGATTTACAGTATCAAAGAAACGTATCCGAGTGGTAACAGGAGCGGCAGAGAGTAGCAGCTCACCTAATCAGAATTTTAGAAGATACTATGGCATGGGATCCTCAACACCAGAAGCAACCTGGTGCAACCAGGCTTCAAACAAGCAGAACCCAAGAAGAGTTCTTCCCCAAGCCTGCCAAAGTCTCCTTCAAGACTCACTCTCTTCCAAGTGCACCATTAATGCTGTCACCAAGCAGTCTGAGGCTATCAGTATGTCTGTTCCTTGTGTTCATTAACTCTGGCATTTGAGTTAAGAGAAACTTTTGGGTGTCGCAGCTAATAATGTCAGTGGCTCAAGCTTCAACTACCCAAAGACCTTCTGAGAAGAAAAACAGGAAGTAGCCACTAAAGGCCAAAGAAAATCCATAATTTCATGGAGTACATTCATGATTGGAACAAGGGAGGCTGGGAAAATATTCACTGATAATACGCACACCCGTCTCCTTTGACCTCCCTCAACTTCCTATCAGAAAAAAAAAAAAACACGCTATCCAAACAAACAAGCAAAAAGGTACATTCCAATTTCAATTTCCATTTCCATTTCAGCACAAGATATAACTCTCAAAATTGGTTTCATCTAGCTTGGCCTATCCCAGAATGTGCATAGTTGAGTGTCAATGGACTGTGGTGTCAAAATTTTAATTGAATTTTCCAGTTACCTGGAAGCTAGACAGAGGACTGCCTTTTTTCAGTTGTGGAGGATGCAAGGTGTTGATAAATGAAGATGATGATGGACTGTACAATCATCATGCATGGCCACTCCCATAGGAATTTATGTGCAAAACAAATTCTGACTAAAGAGAACAAGCTGCTGCATGATCAGCTTTCCTTGTGTCCCAAACCCTCAGGTCGAACTCTCTGAAGGGTTCCGTTAAGGAGCTCCTGCTAAATTAAAGCTTTATATTTATGAAAACAGAATAACAGACCTCAGCCATGAGAAGAAAGAATTGCAGATTTACTTAGTGCTCCATGTGGAAGTTGGCCTACTTCAGCCCTGTGAGGAGTTTGATTGCATCCATGTCTTCCCCTGATGATGGACATCAAATGCTGAGCCTCATACTCTCTGGGCACATACTTGACCCTGAGTTGAAACCACAGCCCAGATCTTATCTACTAATTAGAAATATCATTTAAGGCAAAAATAGATGTCACTTCATGGATAATTTCACGTCTTTAGTAATTAAATTTTGCAAGGTTTTGATAGCAATTTGCATGTCACTTCTGTATGTCTTGATGGAGTGTCAGGACTATGAATCCCACAATCACCAGGATAAGTATCATCAAAGATAAGTATTTTCTAGTATAGTTGGTTATGTTATAAACAAGCACACAATGTAGGGGAATGGAAAGCAAAGGTGTGATGGTTAATATTGGCTGTCAATTTTGCAAGATGTACCATCACTTAGGAGACAAATTTATAGGTATGACTGTAGACGAGTATCTAGAGTAGGTTAATTGAGGTTGAAAGACCCACTATTCTATGGACTAAAGTCCCAGACTGAATAAAAATGAGAAATGGAGTTTAGGAGCAGCATTCATCATTCTCTACTTCCTGACTTTACAGTGACCAGTTGCATCACACCCTTGCTGCCATGACTAATCTATCATGATAGACTTGTGTCTTCCAACTGAGACCCCAAATAAACCCTTTCTCCCTTAAGTGTTAGTGTCTAGTGTTTTACCACAGCAACAGGAAGGTAACTGACACAGAAAACTCATTCAGAAGCAGCTTTAAAAAGATCAAAACCATTCCAGAAAACTTTTCACACTTATAAGCAAAAGGAGTTTAATTCTGAAGGATGCCTTTTATACCCAGCACATTGCTCTGTTTTGAACATGGCAATGGGTTGACATTTTCCAGTTACCTAGAAGTCTATTATGTGATATGTGGATTCTGCTTGTAAGATTGAGCCACCTAGATACAATGAGTATGGAATACAAATTTAAATGTAAATGTGTCAATTTCTAGCTTTGTAAATTAACAGCAATTAAATACTGATCACATTCTCTTAAGATTTTGAACTTTGTATCTTGGATGAGGTGAGAGTGAAGGCCATCTATGATGTTTTGAAGATGTGGTTTTGTTTGGGAACTGAGCTTCCAAATACAACATATAGTGGGAATGAGTTGTCCCCTGAGTAGACACACACTTGGAAATTTACCAAGAAGGAATTTTGGCAAAAGCAGAGCAGAATCTGTATGAATGAATCTTCAGTCTCCCACATAAATAAAACAATGTAGATACAGAAAACAATGGATGAGTTTACAAACTGACAATCAACTACAATATGGAGACTCATTGACTCTTTGTAGGGACTTCTGATAAAACATGGGTTTTCATCATTCAGGCTTCAGAACCAAAATGTCCTCCATGTAGTCATAGCCCTTAGAGACCAAATTCACTAACCATGAAAACCAGATGCCTTTTGGTTTTCCAGTCATTCACTGGGGCAGAGGGATATCTACAAAGAGAATTTGAAGGTTTTCACTGTCTGGATCTTAGCACAAAGCACAGTCAGGTTCATCTTGAGATTCGAATCTCCAGGTGCGAGAGATCTGCTAAATTATATAAGATCACAGGCATCTTCCCCTAGACCAACACATCCTTCTTCTCACAATTTACCCCAGTAGACCAGCAGGTAGAGCATGTGGATAAAAAAATCTATGGGAGTCCATCAGCCTTCTCAGAAGAGTCCCAGACAGATGTTCACCTCAGATATAAACCAGGACATGTCAATGAGCCTATTGTATGATATTGAGCTTGTGAAAAGTAAATGAAGCACATGCTTGTTTACTCCATTAATGATTAACTACCTAGGACTAATTGCAAGGATGCAAACATATATGAAGAATTGCAAATGAAAGCAAAGCCATAAAGAAACAAATCCATAATGCCAATCATAAAACACCACACTATTTAGTTTCCTACTGAGCTCATCAGAACCCTATCAATGTTAGTGACTCATAGAAATGTGACTCAAACCAATTACAGTCATAAAGGGCTGCTTCTGTTCTTAAACATTGAAATGTAAAGGGTATCATGCAGTGGGTATAGTGTCTTCCCAGAGCCAGATACTAGGGATACAAAACCAGAAGTTTACAACACACAAACACACACATACATGCATAACATATGATATGTAATATATATCATACATACTAATATAGTAATATATCATATATTACATAGACATGCAGGATAGGAAGAGATAAAATTTTAAAATGACATAACAAACATCCTAACATCATTAGATGATAGACATTGTCATAGCCTATCATATATGTTATGTATATATGTATATACGTGTGTGTGTGTGTGTGTGTGTGTGTGTGTGTGTGTGTGTGTATTTAAGGGTGTTACAAAAGTTGCACAGCAAAAAGATAGAAATACTTACCCAGACATCCAGACTGCTGGGAAACAGAGACAATTTCTTCAAAAAGTGAAACTGAAACTGGAATTCTTTTTTTAAGTGAGTAGGCAAGAGATGTTTCAAAAATGGATTTGTGCAAAGAGGAAATTGGGTAGTTTACACAAAGGAAACAGCCCAGGCAATGCCCTCAAACAGAGAAGTAGTACAGAGTTTTAAAGAAACAAAAGGACTTGCATAAATCCTAATCATATATTAGTATAAATAACTCAGGAGTATAAATCTTTCTTATTGAACTCACCTCTTGACATTAAAGGGGTCACCTGGATCCTGTGAGTGCCCCAAACAATGCTATTGTAAACAGCAAATGTAATAATATATATGGAATATGTAGGGAATGTAAGACAACTGGTAACCTCAAAGCACATGTGGGGAACAAAAAGAAGGAAACCAGTTTGTAAAACCCTGTGTGGTTAAGGAAAGATATCTGGTTCTGAACGGGCTCCTCTGGAGAGACACACTTGAACTTCTCATGTCTGTTTGCATCTTGGGCCTCCTGAACACTGGGAAGGCTAAGGTATGCCTTCCCGTAGCAGGTACAAGGGCCATCTGCCTTTTGCACAAATAATCAGCTACTCACTGAGGAAGATTCTGAGCTTCATTTCTGTAGCTGTGATAAAAACACTCTGACAGAAACAACTTACATGATAAAGGGTTTATTTTAGATCATAGTTTCAGGTTATAGTCTGTGGCTGCTGGGAAGTCAAAGCAGGACTCAAGGCAGCTCCATCCACTACATCCACAATCAAGAACAGAGAGAGAATAAATACACGCTTGCTTGCTCAGCTCAGTCTCTCTGATCTTACACAGATAAATACTCCATGCCTAGGGAATGCTGCCGCCCACAGTGAGTTAGGTCTTCCCAAGTCAAGTAACTCAACGAAGACAATCTCCCACAAACATGCCCACAACCCAACCAAATGTAGACAAGCCCTCACTGAGACTCTCTTTCCAGGTGATTCTAGCTGATGTCACCTTGACAACTAAAACTTACTATCACAGGAAGACGGTGCAGAATAGGGAAACAAGGGAAGTGTTCAGGATGTGGGTACAACACACTGAGTTAAGAACATCCTCAGTGAGAAAAGGGGACCCTGGAAAATTTAAAAGACAATGGTCGCAAGCTAACATTCTAGCAGCAAAAGATGTTCTTGGGAGACATGAGAGTTGAGAGAGAACATGAGGTGTGAAAAGATTCTGGAACTATATGGACTGGAGATCTCTGAAGAGAAATAGGGGAAGTCGTTTGGGAGGCTTGTTCTCTTCACAGTCAACCTGAGTTTTGTTTAAATTGTAACTGAGGCCAGTGAGTCATGAATAATCAGTTTGTCTTGGAGAATTCTGGAATTATAAATAAAAGGATACAAAGCATTGTCCAAGGTAAATATTGGCATGACTGAAGAGGAACCAGAAAAACTTTCAATGAAGCCGAAACACTGAATCTGGGGGAGATGTTTCGTATTCTTACAATAAACACTGGAGTACATGAGGTTGAAGGACGATGGGAAAAATCATGTTCTCTGGAAAATCAATTCAGAACAAAGGCCAGCACAAATGTACAATAGCATCACTGTCATATTTGTATTAATTTTAAGACCACACTATTTCTTAGAACCAGTTTTTCCTGCCAGACACCTATGTTCCCACAGATATGAAAGGACTTATTTCATATCCTAAGGCTACTCCCAAGTTTATATTGTGGCAGGCACACATTGAGTTCTTCCTCAACTCCAAGCTGCTAGGAATGAAGTGTTCAGGGAAGTCCCTTCAGAGCAGCTAGGCTTCTGATAATCCTAAGCCCTCCCACCCTTCCAGTGACAAACCACTGAATTGGCTAAGGCAAATCCCCTGGACAGCTGAGGCAGGACTCCATTAATTCTTAAGGGTTCACACACCCCGCCTCCTCCCTGAAGGGTGTTCAGGTGGGGTAACCTGAAACTCACAATAAACAGAAGCCCATTATGGTTGCTTTGTGGCAGCCAGTGAGGGAACTTGTCTGCAGAACACTGCCATGGCAACCAGTTCTTCAAAGCATTAAAAAAAAAGTTGAATTTCATCTGGCAACATCCCAATTACCCAATTAGACAAAGCTGCAAGGCCTTTTTAGAATAATCTCAGATCATAAATGACTGAATATCTCAGACCCAAACCATAGCTCTCTGATACCTGGAAAATGCAGGTTTGTTGGTCCTGTATAGAAAGGCCTTTTTGCTGTTATTAGAGGAGGAACTAACCAAGTCTGCGCTGGTACAAGTCTCTGTGCTAAAGTAACATGTAATTGTGTCCCGTGGAGAGCCGAGAAATCCTGTGTTTATTTTTCCCACTTACCAGATGGGAAAACTAAGGAGCTATAAGTAGACTCAGTCCTGGGGGATCCCAGAAAGAGGTTAGGATGGGAAAATCTGGATTTCTCATACTTCTGTATATTTTCATGTGTAGTTCCAAGAAACTGGGGAAATCAAACTCCTTCTACCTGGATTTTCACTTCAACATTGGCTTATCTGCCACCGTTTCTCCACCTACATTCATCAGACCCTGTGTTGTTGTGACCAAGTAACTGAGAAAGGCAACTTAAAGAGAAGTCTTTAATTTGCTTGTGGCTTCAGAGGATGCAGTTCATGGGTGTAGAGACCTGTGGGTTTAGGCAGACTATCACTCAACAATGGTGTGGAGAACAAAGTTACATCTTGAAGGGCAGAAAACAGAAAAAAGATAGACTAGAGAAAGGGGTAGGAAAAGTCGTTCACTAAGGATGTATCTGCAGTGACCTCCTCCAGCAAGATCTCTCCTTGGATACCTCCCAATAATTGTAGTGAATTTACATAATGTACTCCCAGTCATCATATAATGAACACATCCGCAGACTAGTCCATTCATCAGGTGGAGGCCCCCAGATTTAACCATCTCTAGATATCCCAGCATTCATCTCCCAAGAGACATGCCTTAGAAATCTGCTAGACTTTTTAAAAGCCAATCAAGCAGACAATTAAGGTTAATGGAAGCACCACAAAACCTTTCCCTTACAGGGCAGCGGGTGGGGCCTCAAGCGTCTACCACCTAACAGCTGTCATCTTCTACTGGCGTATAGACCACACCCCTCCTTACACTGACGGGGTCAGAGCTTCACTGTCCACTCGAAGCCAGATGACACCTCAAGAATATCCACTGCTGGGTCCTGGGCGCCTGCACCTCAAAAAGTAGCCTGTGTTTAGAAACAGGACTCTGATGATGTTATCCAAGTGGAAGTGGTCCATCTGAGTGCACCCCCAACAGTGGATTCATAAAAGGAGTGTATCACACACAGAATACACTACTGAGGAATGGCCATATGCAAAGACAGATAGAAGGTGGCCATCCACAAACCCAGGAGAAAAGCCCCTGAAGAAAAATACCTACCAGTAAATTACCAAGATCTTGGAATTCCACCCTCTGGAGCAGTGATTCTCAACCTGTGGGTCCCGACCCCTTGGGGGGGGTCACCTCTCTGATATCTTGCATATCAGATATTTACATAACAGTAGTAAAAATACAGTTACAAAGTAGCAATGAAATAATTTTATGGTTGGAGGTCTCCACAATCTGAGGAACTATGTTAAAGGGTCGCAGCATTAGGAAGGTTGAGAGCCACTGATCTGGATTCGAAAGAACACATTTTCATTGTCTAAGCTACCCAGGCCATGGTGTCTTATCATAGCACCCCCAGCCAACTAATGTACCAAATGTAGGATGAAAGCAAACTTATCCCCAATGTTATAAGTTAATAGAATTGTCTGCTCCATCCTTATCCCCAAGTGCAGAGCTCCACCATGCCACCATGCTTGGTAGCTGTAGCACTCCATTCATGACCTGAGATGTTCTCCATTGACCCATGTAACATCTCTACCTTTACTTCCTATAACACTCTACCTCCTTTCTTCAGCACTGGGTCCAGAGTAGTGAATTCATGAACTGAACCTTAGTCCCTTCCAAGTATTCCTAAGAAACAAAGGACATATGTCCCATGGTGAGTTCTGCAAAACCATTTCCTGTGTGCTTTCTCATTTCATCTTCAGTCTTTCTATGAGATAGAAGCCCCTTTCCTTACAGGTTATGAGTGAAGACATTTAAACCCATGAGCCATTGCAATGTCCTGGCTGTGCGGTCCATCTCTTGGGGGTAATGTTTGCTCTACACATTAACTGTACTTGAACTACAAAACAGACGCATGCATCTCACCCTGCTTTCTTTGAAAGTTAAGAGGGAGTTTGAACAGTGATACATCTGTGTGTGCTTCAGTTTTCCCATTTATTAAATTAAGGACAATAATCAGTTGTACCCTCCTGTTGTAGAAGGACTGTATGAGCTACTTCATTTTCTTAAAAAGCAGCCCCATTTCATTTATTAACTAATAATCAATTAATTAATAGTGCTAATGTCAACTGATTGCATGACTATTTCCCCCAAGAACTTGAGTCCCTCTCTCCTGATTATCTTGACCTCCCAACATCAAGGAATAAGGTATAACGTACTGCCCTGCCAGGCCCTATTATGTATGTTTGAATACTAATTGGACATATGTTTTTAACAGGTGCCACATGCTGATTATTCCTCCTCTTCCCATCACAACAAAACCACAACCATAGGGATCTATCCTCCCCACGCAGTGCTCGCTGCCCTGGCATCAGAAAAGTCACTTGATTTTGCTTCCTGCTTTCTCCTTTCTCTGTTTCAGGTAGTCTGTGACCACTTGCTTGTCTCAAACGCGTCCACCCTGTCTCAGAAATTCGACTGTAGCTTTGCCCTGGCTCTGCTATATTTTTCTTAGTGCATAATTCTTGCATACTTGCCCATGCATCTGCCTTCTGTTTTGGTTAAAGGGGGTTCTCTATAAAGAAAGAAACCCAGATTCACTTCTGGGTACACACACACACACACACACACACACGCGTGCGCGTGCGAATGCACAAACACTGAATAAATATATCGAAAAAGAAGAGAAAGAATTTTGATGGACTAAATCACATGGACATAGGTTGTATCTACTAAAATTGAAAGTATTCATCAGAGTCTGGTGAAGCAGTAGCTCCCACATATGAAAACACTGATCCACATGTCCTCCTTGGTACATGCCTGGGGCTAGTTCTAAACTCAGCCACTCTGGCATTAGAACCCTCTAAAATCTGCAGATTTTAGGCAGCTTTGCCTATTCATTCATTCTTTCTGTTCACTCTGCTGTTCTGTGGACATTACCCACCGATGGAAGGTCAGGTCCAGTGTGCAAAAGCCTCTAAGGCTCACCATGGAAGATCATGACTGAAGAGAGACAGTGGCAAGAGCTCATGGGAGGCTACTACAAGATGATATCCCAACTGCAGACAAAATCAGGATGAGAGAGGTGGGAAGACAGCAATTAACTGAAAGCTAGCGATTGTCAGGCAACATGGAGGAAGGACTCTCACAGAGTTAAAGGTTGGGGATATAACCAAGAAAAGAAGATTGTAAAAAAAAAACCCTTGGTTGTTTGGTCAGAATCTACAATTTTCCCCTAAATAATTGTCGGGGTAAAGAAAAAATACACCAACAGGCTTGCCTGATTAGGAGGAGACAGTTAGCACTATCAAGAAAAGGTACCCTCAACCACTGGACCCAACCTCAATGAACCGACTGCCTATGTATCTTCTGCTCCTATGTGCATGTATTTCTTGTGGCAACATGAAGTGCTGAATTTTGTTTTGTTTTATTTTTTACAGTGACTTCATTTCTACCTCAGGCATTTATAAATATCCAGTCTGTGCTCCTCTCTATGGGATGAGAGAGGTGACAAAGAGGGCTCTGGGCCTTTGTCACAGCAGAAATGAGAGGGTATTGGGCATGGGCCTTGAACTACAGTTTCACTATGTCCCCTGAACCAACCTCAAACTTGAGATTCTCCTGCCTCAGCTTCAGGGTGTTGGGATCACAGGCCTGCACCACTATATGGACTGAATAAGTTCTACCCTGATGCCTTGGGGATGGTACTGGATGGTCTCACTTTGTTCATTTACAACGCTGTGGTCATCATAGCACTTTCATGCAGTTACAGTGTGACCAGAGAATTGGTGAGGGTGGACAGTACAGGCAGAATTTTGTCTGGCACTTGGCAGGGGAAATTGAGAAATACTTTTTTATTCTTGTCTACACATTTTTCTAGCCTTTTAAAAATTCTCCTAATACAATAAACATATATCACCTTTAATGTGAAAAAAAAATGTTTAGTTTTCTGTTTTGTTTTCTCTTGTTTTTTACTTTTGAGATAAAGATGGTCAGACTGGAGAAGGGGAAGCACAGAGAGCATGGAACTGTTCCCCTGGCCAACCCACTCTGGCAGCATCTTTGATCTCAAGGGACATGATGGAGACTTTTATGGGTGTACAAAATCTACTCGTTAAAGGTTAGCATTCAAAGCTGGACACGGTGGAGCACGCCTTTAATCTCAACACTCAGGAAGGAGATGCGAGCAGGAAGATCTCTGTGAGATAAAACCAGCTTAGTCTACACAGAAAGTGCCAGTCCAGAAAAAGAAAAAGAGAAAGAAAGAAAAGAAAGAGAGAGAGGAGAGAGGAGAGAGAGAGAGAGAGAGAGAGAGAGAGAGAGAGAAAAGAAAGGAAAGAAGGAAGGGAGGGAGGAAAGAAGGAATAAAGGAAGAAAGTTTTAAATGTGATTTTTGAGGGGCTGGAAAAGGGGTTCAGCTTTTCAGAGTACTGGCTGCTCTTTCAGAGGACTCCTATTCGATTGCCAGGGCTCTCATGACACTTCCTAACCACTTGTAACTCCAGTTCCAGGGGATCCGATGCACTCTCCTGGCCTCCATGACCACTTTTGCTTGTGGTGCAAGGACATACATGCAGGGAAAACACTCTCATCCATTAAAAATAAAATGTCCTTTTTTAGAAAGTAAATATCCAAGTATGGAGGCTCACACCCACAATGCTAAGCCTCAAGAGGCTGAGACAGGAGGAACACAGAGTCCAAGTGAGTTCAAGACAGCCATGGCTATTACACAGAGAAACCCTGTCTCAGAAAAACAAAAACAACAAAACAAAAACAAAATTAATAATAGCAAAAACAGGGAAAATACAGAAATAAAAGTCAATGATATGAGTGAAATTTGGCCCTGACACATAATAGATGAACTTTCAAAGTTAATTTCTTTTTTTATGAGTAGCCGTCAGGTTCACTTTCATCAAACCCACACATGTTCTAAGCTTAGTTTGAGGATCTGGACAAATCCTATTTATGCCTCTTAAGCTATTATTCCTTGTGTTTACAGAATCATTTGATAAAGGAAAATTTCTTCCCTGCAGAATGGACTGAACAAATCTTTGATACTAGAATGTGTATGGTTCATACCCACTGTGTGCCAAATACAAAATAATTAAAAATTGGCTCTGATCAATGATGTTTAAAAAAAAAAAAACCAATGACACAATAACCGAATATTTAAAATGCAATTGGATTTTGGCAGTGAGAACAAGAGATTCTTATCAATCTAAAAATGGGTGTCACCCCACTGCTTTAGTGGCTTAATTCATTTCTTAAATAGAGGGAACGAATTTGATGATTAAGATGTGCAATGGAAATTTTTCACAGCACAGTAAGGAGGTGACAACAGACCACGTGCTGCAGAAGCGTGATCCCTCAAGAAACCTGGGAGAACGTGTGCACTGGTTTGCATGTTGCTGGTAGTTACATCCTGAGACAACCTCTCTGCTTTAACAGCATTGTGCTCCTACACTATTAAAAGAGCACAAAGCCTTTTCTGAGACCATGAGAAAAGGAGATGCCAGCCACACCCTGATGAGGGAGAATGGAGAACCAGTGAGCTAAACTGTTCTTACACATCCACATTTTTTTCTCCATTTATTAATTTATTTATTTTACATCCCCCCTCTCCTCCAAGTCCCCCCTTCTCACCCATTTCCTCCATGTGTCACCCCCCAAAGCACTCTGGCACATCAAATTGCATCAGAACTAAGTGCCTCCTCCTTCACTGAGGCAAGACAAGACAGCTCTGCTGGAAAAATGGGGTCCAGAAGGAGGCAACATAGACCAAGTCAGAGACAGTCAGTTCCCGGTCCGATTGTGAGGGGATCCACTTGAGGGCCAGAGAGTCCATCAGCTTCACATGTGTAGTGGGCCTAGGACCAGTCCATGCATGTTCTTTGGTTGGTGGCTCCATCTCTATGAGCCCCTCTGTGCCCAAGTTAATTGGCTATGTGAGCCTTTTTGTGGTGTCCTTGACCCCTCCAGCTCCCTCAAACCTTCCCCTAACTCTTCCACAAGACTCCTTGAGTTCTGCCTAATGTTTGGCTGTGGCCTCTCAGATTGTAGTTATGTTAGGTTCCTGTCTTCAAGGATAGTAGAACATCAATAATCGTATCAGGGGTTGGCTCTGTCCTGTGAGGTGGGTTTCCATGTGGGCCAGGCACACATCCACACTTTAAAAGGGCCTGGATTTGGGTTTTTGGAGGGGGAGAACAAAACCCATACAGTGTGTATATGATGTATAAGGAGGCTTTATTAGATTCATTTGCAGATAGTAAGGAGGCAGTTCAGCAATGGCCATCCTCACACTGGAAAGGCCGAAAAACCCTTGGCTGCTAAGCCCAGGAGGCTGGTTGACTCAGCAGGCCCAATCTGACTGTGAAAGGAGCAAAGGAGACCTCCCCCAACACAAGCTCTCTTCCACTCACATCGGAAGGCCAGAGAAGCTGAGTTTGAAGGCTGACAGGGTGGCAATGACGGTCCACTTTCTCTCAGTCTGCTTCCTGTCTGTACCACCAGAAAGCCTTGAACCTCTGGAGGTTCAGTATTCTCCCCTAGTTAATGTCCCCTAGTTAACCCTTACATACCTCCAGAAACAACCTACACTGTCTTATAGTTGATTTGAGATACACTGAAGTTTGATAGTCAAGATTAAGAAGATCACATTCCCAATACAAGCAAAACCATGACTGCCCAGCAGCCTACATTAAAAATTACCCGCTTCTGTCAGCATTTCAGAATCTACTGTGGCCATAGAGGTAAGCAAATATAACAAGGCCTGAGAGGATTTTTGACATCC
Organism: Lophiomys imhausi; assembly: GCA_907164525.1. Classification (NCBI taxonomy): domain Eukaryota; kingdom Metazoa; phylum Chordata; class Mammalia; order Rodentia; family Muridae; genus Lophiomys; species Lophiomys imhausi. Next base: position 1,175,253 of record CAJQZJ010032918.1, on the reverse strand, counting down.
CTTGATGCTTAGAATTCAATCCAAAAAGCAAAATGTGCAATTAAGTCCTTAAGTTGGTACTAACTAGAATGTTCAGCTAACAAGGCTGACACTAACTGCCACACAAATCATGTGCTCCTAATGGCCAGCCATATAGGCCTAAGAGGCTGCAGCCTATCCATTTCTTCTGAGCAGGGGCTTGGGTCTTCTACCCTCAGAAGCCCAGCTTTTGATCCTAAGTGGGTCAGGCCAACATTGGGGCATGTCTAACAGTTCCTTCTTAGGGTAGGCCAGAGATCAAATGTAAGTTACTGGAGTCAATGTGAAATTGAGTTCAAGGTCACAGGACATGTTGTGGTCCAGGACCACCCAAAGGACATGGATTTAGGTTTGTAGAGGGAGGAGAACAAAACCCACACAGGTGGTCCTCATAGATGAAGAAACTAGGCACACGTCTCATAGTTGTCTCATAGTTGAGTTGAGATCCAATGTGCCGCAGGGCCCTTACAGGGTGATCACTACATAAGGGGATCTCAGGGAAAAGGTGGGTCACTGCCTGCTAACTCTCCAGCCTTCACTCCGAAGACAGACAGACTCAGCAGGGGTAATGTCTAAGCATTATCCGTTTTTAATGTTTCGTCCCCTAGCTTATATACAGAATCAAATGGGTGTTTCCACTACATGGGCCAATCACATTAAAGGTTACATCACATAATATAAGCCTGGTAACATGATAATCACGCACTGGTCACGAGTATGGAAGTCTTGCTCACCCAATCGCTATACCCATGATCGGGCTTCAACTCCTCCCCAGCATCTTCCTGCCTGCAACATCTTAGATATCTCCCACAAGTTACTTTCATTTTCCCAGCCACGAGGCATTTCTCATAAGCCTCGATTTCCCAGGTCCCCACAAAATGAAGTTTGATAGTCAAGATTAATAAGACCACATTCCCAATACAAGCAAAACCGTGACTGCCTAACATCATACATTAAAAATTACCTGCTTCTGTCAGCATTTCAGAATCTACTGTGGCCATGGAAGTAAAAAATATAAGAAGGCCTGAGAGGACTTGGGACATACCTTGGTGCTAGGGCCCTTCCTACAGATTAGTCCAAGTGTCCTTCCAGATTAGGGAATGTACAAGTAGTGAGAGATGGTCACAGGTGCCAGAGGACTGGCTCACTGTTCTCAGCCTTCTCATCACCTTAGCAACCTTGATCTCAGTGTGGCTGTAATTCCTAGAAAAAGATTCATGAGAACATAATGTAATTACCTTTAGGTTACCCACAGTGTCCACATTAGTGGTCCACATAGATGAAGAAACTAGGCACGTGTCTTAAGCATTCTCCTCCAAATCACAAAGACATCTCTCATAGCCCAACTGTGATGTGCTTAGCTTTGTGGCCTTGAACAAATCATCTGAGCTTACTTAGTCCTATTCTTTTAGTCAATAAATAAGTATTGCATAACTTTTTTGCCATAACAAAAAAAATATTTATTAAGTCTCTCAAGAAAGGAAGAGTTTATTGTGGTTGGCAGTTTGAGATGGGACATAGTCCATCACAGCAGAGAGGAAGGATATGGCAATAAGAGTTTGAGGCTTGATCACATTGCATCCACAGTCAGGAAGCAGAGAGTAGACCAGGCCATGGGTCTAGTTTATCAAACCTTAAAGACCATTCCCATCGACTCACTTCCTCATCCCCATACTTCTTCTCTACAGCTGGTCCTGCATCTTCTGACATCATCTTCTAATATTACTCCTTCTAGACACCTGCCCCATCTCCCCAACTAACAGCATCAGTCTACGTGTGTTTTTTCCATAGATTCTTATTTTGCCTTTTCACACTGGACAGAGCTTAAGGGCATCTTCAGTATGCTGTAAGCTTTCTTCCAGTCATTTGCTGAGATGGCTCATCTAATAAACACACTCTGTTCTTTTCTCCTCCGTTGTCCAGTCACAAGAAGTGTTCTATGTGGCCACATGTATGTACCAAGGAAGAGGGACTGGACCAGAGTGGGGAGTGGAACAGGATATATCCATCTACTTGTTTGTTCAGCTACTTATGCACTCTGGTCCTATTATGGCAGATGTCAGATGGAGGAAGAAGAAGAAAAAGAATAATAAGGGAAGAAAGAGAAAGAAGAAGAGGAGCAGGGGGATTATTATTAATTAATAGTTCTATTCCATCATCAGGAATTGTAAAACCTGTAGCTCATGGTGGTCAGCTATGACATTTATGATGCTTAATGGTCTGTAGTCATATGTTCTATTCTCTCAGAGACCAGAAGTGTAGAGAGCTGCGACGTGCCATGACCTAAAGATGGTGCTGGTTTCCACCTTTCACCAGCCCGATGGTGAGCGCTCTTGGTGGTAAACAAGTCCATATTTGGCTAATACCGCTGATCTGGCTTGCTTCCGCATACGTGGGCCTCTAAGATAGCACCACGTGGCTTTACTTGATTGGCTGTTCATATAGTATTTAGCCTGTGGGTTGGGTCTGCCCAGGCATTTGGAAGACTGTTTTCAAGGGACCTGAATAAACTGCTTGAGAAGAGCTTTTGCGAGTTGCGTCATTCTTGCTGGTCGAGGTCGACGCGACAAGTGGTGGCCCATATGGGGAACCAGAAAAGACTCAGAACTCCTGCAGTCAGAGGCAGTGCACTGGTAAGTTCCCGGGATAAATTGGGACAATAATGTTTCGCAGAAATAGCAAACAAAAGGTAAAGCTTCGCGGGAAACTGCGAACCAAAAGTAAATTTTTAATCATGGGATCGTCTCAGTCACATCCAATTTTTCTGGCTCTTCAGGAGCTACTTTTAGCTAGGAAATTGAAACTTAAGAAGTCAACCCTAGAGAGATTTTTGAATGAATGCGACTCCATGGCTCCGAGGTTTGCGGTGTCTGGAATCTTACGGTATCCTGCTGGGACAAATTAGGCAGAGACTTGGATTTTGCTTGGGAGCAAGGTACTCTGAAGCATGGAGTAAAACCAATTTGGAAGATGGTGAGGAGTTGTTTAGAAGATCAGAGATGCTGTAACACAATCAAGGAAGGAGAATCAGCCTTGGAACTGCTGCAAGGGGAAAGATCTGAGCAGGCAGACAGTGAAAAGGGAAGCAAAAAAGGCAAAAGATCTGAGCAGGCAGACAGTGAAAAGGGAATCAAAAAGAAGGTCCCTCTCTATCCCGATCTTAGAGATTTTAGAGATTTTGAGGACTCAGAGGGCACAGATTCTGAAGGGGAGCTACACGCTCTAATAGAACAGTTGGAGAGGACTGCTATTAGAAAAAGGGAAAAGAAAAAGGTAAAAGAGAAAGACACGTTGGCGGCAGTCGGTGTAATTGAAGCCGTTGCCGCGGCGCCTTCAACTCCCCCTCCATACCCAGAAGCTGTTCAGATAGATCAGCCTGTTCAGTCCCTGAAAGTAGGGAGATCTTTCTGCCCGGGGGTGTGGACACAAGTAAGAACAGAATTACAGTTTGCCTATCCGGTATACCAAGATCCACAAGGGAACAGGTACGAGGAACCGCTTGATTTTAAAGTAATTAAATCCCTTGCAGAGTCGGTTCGTACCTATGGCATTACCGCTTCTTTTACATTGGCTCAAGTAGAAGCATTAAGCAGACATTGTATGACTCCAAGTGATTGGAGTGGTCTGGCCTGTGCCTGCTTAAGTCCAGGGCAATACTTAGACTGGAAAGCTTTCTTGATTGAGTATGCCACTGAGCAAGCAGCCATTAATCAGAGAAATGGAAATCCAACCTGGGATAGAGATATGCTGCTTGGGTAGGGGAGATTTGCCAACCAGCAGATAGGATATCCCAATCAGGTTTATGAACAAATAAACCAGACAGCTATCAAGGCTTGGAAATCTCTTCCTAACAAAGGGGAGGTGAGTGGGAACTTAACTAAGATTCTACAGGGCCCCATGGAGCCCTTTTCAGACTTTGTGGCATGATTGGTGGAAGCGGCAGGGAAGATTTTTGGTGATCCGGATGCTGCTATGCCACCAATAAAACAGTTGGTCTATGAGCAATGCACCAAAGATGTAGAGCCACTATCACCCCTTACAAGAACAAAGGGCTAGAAGCCTGGATGAAAGTGTGTAGAGAACTTGGAGGGCCGTTAACTAATTCTGGTCTTGCTGCCGCGGTAGTACAGTTGACCAGAAAAGGTGGAGGAAGTCCAGGAGTTTGTTTTAAGTGTGGCAAGATGGGACACTTTAAAAGACAATACCCCGGGGGAAGGAGTACAGAAAGTACAGGAAGTGCACAATGCCCCAGGCAGCCGGGGTTATGCCCAAAATGTAAAAAAGGGAACCATTGGGCTAATGAATGCCGTTCAGTGACAGACATCCATGGCCAGCCTTTGACTCAAGGTTATGGTGGCGCTCATCCAAAAAACAGACAGCGGGGCCCACGACCCCAGGGCCCACAAATATATGGGGCAGTAGAGAATCAGGACAAAGAAAAGAATCAAGAGAGATGGCCAACCCTCCGCCATCCGAGAGACCGCGGAGAGCCACTGCAGGCTCAGCAGGATTGGACCTCTGCTCCACCACCAGACTCGTATTAATGCCCCAAATGGGGGTCCAGTTAATTGAAACAGATTTTAAAGGACCCCTTGAACCTGGTACAGTTGGTTTGCTGTTAGGGAGGTCATCATCAGCCTTGAGAGGACTATACAGATTATACAGGAGTGGTTAAGATCATGGTAGCCTCCCCCTGTGGTATAACAGCTATCTCTCCTGGAGATAGAATTGCTCAGTTGGTCATTTTGCTGAGCTTACATGATCGCTATGTGGCAAGGGATCGAGAGAGAGGAAAAGATGGTTTTGGGTCCACGGGCACGGATCTGACTTTTCTCTCCTTGGATTTGGACCAACGCCCCGTCTTGGAGTTAAAAGCTGATGGTAAAAGAATCCTGGGCCTTTTGGATACTGGGGCTGATAGGAGTATCATAGCAAAGAAAGACTGGCCTTCAGATTGGCCCATACAAGCCTCTTCTCAAACACTTCAAGGCCTGGGTTATGCTAAGACTCCAGATATGAGTGCAAGATTATTAAAGTGGCAGGACCAAGAAGGCCACTCAGGAGAAATGCAGCCATATGTACTTGAGCTCCCTATCTCCCTTTGGGGAAAAGACCTTTTAAAGGATATGGGATTTAAATTGAGTAATGACTATTCTGATTCAGCCCAATGTAGGATGCAAGATATGGGATATGCTCCAGGCTTTGGAATAGGAAAATATTTGCAGGGGCGGAAGAGTCCCATATCTATGCAGCAAAGACAAAAGAGACAGGGCCTGGGTTTTTCCTAGGGGCCACTGAGGAGGGCATTCCCATAACTTGGAAGACGGAGGACCCAGTATGGGTTCCTCAGTGGCCACTTTCCTCTGTAAAATTGAATGCAGCCAAAGAGTTGGTGGATGAACAGATGTCTTTAAAGCATATAAAGCCATCTGTATCTCCCTGGAATACACCTATCTTTGTCATTAAAAAGATATCTGGAAAATGGAGATTGTTGCATGACCTGCATGCCATAAATCAACAAATGCAGATCATGGGCCCAGTGCAACGCGGCTTGCAGCTTTTATCATCTTTGCCAGCCTCATGGCCAATTATAGTTATAGATATAAGGGATTGTTTTTTCTCCATCCCTTTGTGTGCCAAAGATAGTGAGAGATTTGCATTTACTGTTCCATCCTGTAACCATGAAGAACCTGATCAGCGGTTAGAATGGGTAGTATTACCTCAGGGCATGGCGAACAGCCCCACTATGTGCCAACTGTATGTGGGGGAAGCCATTGCTCCCTTGAGAAAGAATTTTCCAGATTTGAGGTGTGCTCATTATATGGATGATATCTTACTGGCAGCTAAGAGTGAACAAATGTTAGATCAGGCCTATGAAGAATTAGTTCAGTTATTAAAAAAGAAAAGGTTGTTTATTGCTCCTGATAAGGTTCAAAAGGAAAATGTGGTTAATTATTTAGGAGCGAAGGTTGGACCTGAAAACATAATACCTCAAAAGATTGAGATAAGAAAAGATAATTTAAAGACTCTAAATGATTTTCAAAGGTTGTTAGGAGATATCAATTGGGTAAGAGGCTATTTGAAACTACCAAATTATGAAATAAGACCCCTATATGATATTTTGAAAGGTGATTCAGCACTTAATTCTCCTAGGCAATTAACAGAAGAAGCAAGAAAAGCTTTATGTAAAGTGGAAGAAAGGTTGCAGAGTGCCTTCCTAAAGAGATGGCAGGAAGGACAGCCCATTGCATTGTGCATATTTGCCACCTATGGTCAACCTACAGGATTGTTATGGCAGGACAGACCATCATTATGGACTTATTCGAAGATTTCTCCAAACAAATCCATAGAACATTATCCCACTGCAGTTGCTGCTTTAGCCTTGAATGGTATCCAACAATGTTTGCAGTCTTTTGGAGTTGCTCCTGCCAGTATAATAGTGCCCTATTCCAGTCATCAAATTAAGATCTTGTGTGGCACTGTAGATGATTGGGCAATATTGCAATGTAGCTTTGAAGGAGTGATTGATAACCATTATCCTAAGCATCCATTGCTATCATTTTTTAAGGAGCACCCAGTGATATTCCCTAAGGTTACTTCAGTAGTACCACTTCAAGGGTCACCAAATGTGTTTACTGATGACTCAAAGACAGGCTGCGGAGCCTATTTGATAGAAAGACAAGAGCCAGTGCTATGTCAATTTCAACCGGGCTCCCCCCAAATAGTAGAGTTGAAAATAGTAATTGAGGTGTTTAAAAGATGTCAGTTTGCATTCAATTTGATTTCAGATTCAGACTATGTGGTCAATGCAGTGAAAGTATTAGAATTGGCAGGTCCTATTAAGAATAGTAGTACTGTATGTGCCTTATTACAAGAGTTACAAGTTTTAATCTGGCAAAGAAAAAGGTGTTTTTATATTCAACATATTAGAGCACATACAGGATTACCTGGACCATTAAGTGAGGGCAATCATAAAGTTGATCAATGGACTAGGATGGAATGCATTTTTTGGAGCTCATTCCTGGACCAAGCCAGACAGTTTCACCAATTATTTCATGTAAATGCAAGAACTCTACAGCAGAAATTCCATTTGTCTAGAGCAGATGCTAGACAGGTGGTTTTGGACTGTCCTCAGTGTGTGATTCATCATCATCCTCCCAGTGTGGGAGTGAACCCTAGAGGGTTGATGCCACTCAAAATCTGGCAAATGGACATTACCCACATTTCAGAGTTTGGAACCTTAAAATATATTCATGTATCTGTGGATACCTGCTCAGGTATCATACATGCTACACCTATGAGTGGAGAAAAGGCTCGCAATGTCATAGGGCATTGCTTAGAAGCCTGGGCTGCATGGGGAAAACCACAGCAGCTGAAAACGGACAATGGACCAGCCTATATGGCTCAGTCCTTTGTCTCCTTCTGCAACCAGATGGAGATACAGCTTAATCACGGATTACCATATAATCCTCAAGGACAATGAATTGTGGAGCGTGCTCATCGCACCTTGAAAGAATGTTTGCAAAAACAGAAAGGGGGAATAGGCCAAGGCCGTACCCCCAAGGAGAGAATGTCTTTAGCCTTATTTACTTTAAATTTTTTAAATTTGCATGCTCAAGGCCGCTCAGCAGCAGACAGACATCAGGATTCCCATGGTCCACCTAAAGGCATGGTGAAGTGGAAGGATATTTTGACAGGCTCTTGGCGAAGGCCTGACCCCGTGTTAACATGGGTGAGAGGATCTGTTTGTGTTTTTCCTCAGGATCAACAAGATCCAGTGTGGGTGCCTGAACGCCTTGTGAGGAAGATTCGTCATGAAGACCTTCCTAAGGATCCTGGTGATACTAGCAGTGAGTATGTCAGGAATGACCGAGCCGAGATGGGGGATCCTGTTGATATTCCCAAAGCCGATGCCGGTCAGACATGATGCAACTGTGTTTCCACGCTTATTTAGCAGTAATAGAAGCTTAGGCTTACCCTATCTTCCCTTTGATGATCAGAGAAGCCCTATAGAGGGTAATAGAAATGGCAGCTTAAAGGGTAGTCTGTGCTTTTTAATGAGCTTCAATAGGTCAGATGATACAGAATGTATTAAATTGTCTCGGCAGTCGGTGGACTTTGTATCAAAGATTCCTCCTTGGAACAGCGAACACGGTTTTAATATCTCAGTTAACGGTTCTCGCCTTGAAGGATGGTGGCCCACACGAGTCTCTGACCAGAACCCCCCCAGAGAGCCACGCTGGGCACCTTTTTGTAGAGGATCCGCAGGGGAGGAAGGACCTTTTCCCTGGACTGGATGTCAGGAGCATAGAGCAGTTTGGGTTCAGGGTAGATATTTTTCCTTTAGTCCCTCAATAAGTCATGTAGTAAATGAAAATTGTTCAGGATTGCTCAATTTATCTACTATGGATAGAGATCAGACTGCATTGTGTATGCAACAGACTGCCACCAATCCTTTTGATTTGTGGCTTTTGTGTGGGGTAAATGGAAGTTGCATGGACTTGGGACTGGTCATTATGCTAGGAGGAGAATCTTATCAAAAGGGTAATTTTTCTTTGGGGAACTATTTTTTGGGGGTTGGAGATTCTAGTGGTGATAGTGGCTGGGGGAGTGTGACATTTCTTTTGTCCAGAAACAAGACCTTTTCAGCCTCGCCAGTGTGTCTCTGGCCTCCTTTTCTGTGGATTGTAAGTAATGGGAGTGCATCCTTGGGTGAAGAAAAGTTAGTATGCACTCTGGACACATGCTTTTATGCCCTGTGCTGGAATGCCACAGCTTTTCCTGTGGCTGTGGTGACTAGAATGCCTCGATATGTACCAGTTCCTGTAGAGGCCCCTAATACCATGATGCTATTCAGGCTTAAAAGAGATTTTGGCATCACTGCAGCTATTGTTACAGCCATCACTGTTGCTGCTGTGGGGGCTACTGCCTCAGCTATTGCCTTGTCTAGTTCTATACAGACTGCCAATGCCCTGAATAACATCTCAGCCAATGTAGCACAGGCATTGGATACTCAGACCTCTATGAATTCTCATCTCAAAGGAGGCCTTATGATAGTTAATCAATGCATAGATTTAATACAAGAACAAATTGATTCTCTTTGGCAACTAGCACAGTTGGGGTGTGAGTGGAAAATGCAGGGTTTGTGTGTTATTTCGGTGCAGTGTCAAAATTTAACAAAGGCTGCTAATCTGTCTAGACAATTGTCAGAGTTCCTCTTACAGGATTGGTCGGCTGAATTTGAAAATAAGATGAGAGAGCTGAGAGCGACAATCGTCCACATCAACTCCACTCGGGTGGATCTGAGTCTGGCTACTGGTTTGACTTCCTGGATACAGACAGCTATGGATCATCTTAAGGAGTGGGCGGGCGTAGGCTCTTTGGCGATACTGGTGACTCTAGCCTCTCTGGTTTGCCTATGGTGCATCTACAAGATGAGAGCCACACAGAAGCGTAATGCAGCCATGATTATACAGGCCCTTGTCGCCATTGAGGTGGGCCAGTCCCCTCAGACATGGCTCGCTGCCATGAAGCCTTAAATCTTCACTGAGTACAGTCCCTGCCCACTGAGGTATTCGTTCCACGGATATTAGGGTCTGGCAAGTCAATGACGGAGTTGACGGGTAAGTCTTGGCCACCTAAGACAGGGCAGCCCCGAGTGGGGAGGCTGACCCAGAGATGGGTAAGAGTTTGAGCACCGCCCTCCTACAGGCTCAGGCCCACCGTGAGATCCCCAGATATGAGGATTACGAAGCCTTTCCAGGGACTTCTACCAACTTTAGAAAAAACAAAAAAGGGGGGGAACTGTAGAGAGCTATGACGTGCCGCGCCCTAAAGATGGCGCTGGTTTCCGCCTTCCACCAGCCCAATGGTGAGCGCTCTCGGTGGTAAACAAGTCCATATTTGGCTAAGACCGCTGATCTGGCTTGCTTCTGCATATGTGGGCCTCTAAGATAGCACCATGTGGCTTTACTTGATTGGCTGTTCATATAGTATTTAGCCTGTGGGTTGGGTCTGCCCAGGCATTCGGAAAACTGTTTTCAAGGGACCTGAATAAACTGCTTGAGAAGAGCTTTTGTGAGTTGCGTCGTTCTTGCTGGTCGAGGTCGACGTGACACAGAAGCAAGTCAGAAACCATTTTTGCCAAGTATATTGCTCTCTACTGCATAGGGAATTAATCTAGGGGCCTATGGGTTTCCACCATGCTCCTCCTACTCAGGACATGCCATATATGCCACACAGTATGTTCTACTGCTCAGACTAGTAGTATCCAAGATCTTCCAGATTTTGTGACCCAAATGGCAGAGCTTTTGGCTATGTATGCTAGATCTGCTAGAAAGTTCTTTCTTGGTCTTGGCCTGATTCAAACATGGTTCTTCTCCAGGTCATATAGTGCACGGATTGAAACACCAATGGCAAATTTGGAATGCACTTCCCTACCATCTAAAAAGGCTGACTCATTGTTGATCTTTCTTAGTGAAAGATGGGGGGGAATGAAATAACTTGGCCTTATCCTTGACTGCAATGTCTCAGGATGACCCTGACAACCTGTTGTCTAAAAACATCACCAGCTTAGTAACTTATCTATATAAGATGATCTTTTGCCTTCTGAAGTGCATATATTTTTTTTTTCCAAACTCACCATTTAATTGCTTCTCTGAGCCTAGAACTATGATGCCATTGATGTAAAAGACAAGTGTGCTGCTATGCACTTGGCCTCTTCAAGCCATAGGATGACAGTTTGAGGAAAAATAACAAAGTCCTTGCTCAAGAATGCCTTTTCCTCATGAGTATAAGATGTTTTTGATCTTTCTCACTGATGGGGATAGAAAACAATCCACGTGTTCAGTCAATGACCACACACAGCTCTACATGTCAGAGGCCACCAAAGATGTCCCTTCTGGCATGACACCAGAAACTGATACCACTGCTTGCTTGAGACTGATGGTGCCTGCTGATGACTGTGACCCATTCAGTTTAGTAGGATCATCCTGTGGACTTAAGTAATAGCATAAGATCATCAACCCTGCATCCTCAAAACCTAAAAGTTAGGCACACTCATCAACACCCCCTCATCACGTGGAAGTGATCTAGCCATGCATACGGTTCCAATAGGCACAAAGGCACAACAGGTTAGTCGCATGAAGAAGTAGCTGAATGGTCCATGCTCCCTACAGCTGGTTTGATGCCTTCTCTCTGCTACTATGTACCTATGCACTTTTGGAATTTCCCTATAATGATCTGGGGAAGGAAGAGAACATAAGATGCTGACTTGTAGATTCTCCCATGTGTTATGAAGGCAGAACTCAAAGGAATATCTGAAGCACTTCAGGCTCTCTCTGAAACATCCCTAGAGGACAATGGTGAGGAAGAATACTCCTGGTGTATTCAGAACATTGGGCAGTGTACTCCACTTGGAAGGAGACATCTAGACATGCAGTCATCTACCAACTCATGACGTAGACATGCGGTTGTACACCAGCTTATGAGCTGTGACAAATAGTTTGGCTTGACTCTCACTGATAGGGACATGATTGGAACACTGTTGACACACTAATTTGGGGAGGAGATAGGTGGGCAGGTCACTCTGAGTGAGCAAAAAGAATGTGAGTATGTTTGTGCCTTATACAAGTGTTCATGGAAAGATCTCAACGAAAGAAGATTTAAATAATTCGGTAGACAGGACACCAGTTGGCCTCTTTCCCAACTTATTCCTATCATCAACCAACGGACTCTTGAACAAGGCAATCATGGTGACATAGATGGACATTTTCATGGGCTCTGCCTAGATATGGCCATTAATGAGTACCAACTATACAGACCAACACTGAACCTCTACTCTGGCTCCATCTCAGTGCTATTGATCAGCTTTTGAATGGTGGTTTGATTGCGCTGGGCCAGTTGCACCATGGAAGCCATGGAATAGAAATTCAGAATATAGTTTTATGTCTCTGAATGAAATTCTTCCCAAATTATCCTCTGTGAACTCGCAAACTTTGTTGTCCTACATCTTCCACATAATAACCTATGGCCCAGAAACTTACTAAGGAAGACAGGCAGTGCCCTGTGCTTATGGAATTCACTGGTCTTATCATATTACCCAACATCCGATTGAAGCAACTGCCTATAGAAGCCAAACAAGTGGTATGGCCCTTGGAGGACCCAGTTGCAGGGCCAGCCAGGTCACAATACCTTGAGGGACTTTGGCAAAGTTCTGTAGAATGCTTCATATTTTCTGAGTCAGCATCTAATATATGGTGTGGTTCCTCCCATAGTCAGGAACTAAGGAGTTGAAGTGAAGATGTACCCTCGACATTGTCCCCAGTGACACACAAGCCAATTGAGGATATTACATACAGGAGTGACTCCACCAACAGACATAGCAGTGATTCCACTGAACCAACATCAAGGCTGCCAGCCAGTCATACAGTCTTGGCCCCTCATGTCTCAGAATGGATAGACAGAAATAGGTGTTATGATGCATGCTCCTTACCTCTAACTTTCAAGGGGATATGGTGTGAGTAGTCCACCACAAAGGTAAGAAGCTCTGCATTTGTAATATAAGACATTTGGGACTCCCTAGTATCAACTTGCCCTTTGACTGTAATATCAATGTAAAGCTGCAAGAGCCCAACCTAGACAGAGCTGAAGGCTTAAGTTTTCATTCTCAAGGAACTTTACATAAAGAACCTCGACCAGCTTAATGGAATCAAATGCACTCCAGAGTGGGCAACAAAAAACAAAACAAACAAAAAAACACAGTAAGTAACAAACACCAGATATGATCTGTTATAGAAGCAAAAACCATAATTCTCAGAAATAAGTAGCTCCTCATTTTGTTATGAATGTTTGTGTACACACAAACACACACACTCACAGAGGAATGAACACATATGTGTGCACACACATATTAAATGTATGAGTTTGGTTTTTCTTTCTTCCTTATTCTCTATCATTAAGTATAAAATATATTGATTTTCTACCAGCATTTAAATGTTAATTGTGCATTATGGTATTTAAATTATAGACTATCAAGAGAGAAGCTAACCCTGCTTAAAATTTTTATCTTCTCTTCAGGAGAAGGGCTTGCGAGTTTACAGGCTAGTCATGTCATACTAGCAGAATTACAATGCTATTATCTTTATTTAAAGATTGTGACTAAGGGGTGTATGGATGCCAATTTGATAATAGGTATGTTCGTAATAATGGCTTGTTTTATGTGCTAACCTGACTGGGATGATATTTCTGGGAATGTCTGTGAAGGTGACATGCATGGGGAATGTTGACTGGAGTAAATGTTGTAAAATAATACTTCCAATAAAGAGGAAAAAACAGGATAGAACACAGAGAAAAGTCTAGCTGATGAACTCCCTATTGATGCCACGAGGAAATGAAAGGTGGAGTGGCCTTTCAGAGTTGCTATATAGACTCAGAATGTACCTCTACCAGTCCCCAAATGCACTCTGCCCCTGGGGAAGGGACACACCACAGGCTAGACAACTTCTTCCACTCAAGACAGTCCTGAACAGCAACCTACACTCTCAGCATCTGAGGGCAAGAAGTGGGGATCAAAGTCCACGAAAGAGCACATTAAACACAAGCCCTGACTATAAAATGAAAGCCTTCAAAGACTTAAGTCAGCAACTGTCCTTTAGCAGAAGATCTAGTTCTGAATTCTAAAGCACCATATCATGAATTTCAAGGCCGAACTTTTTGAAAGAGACCTACATACTTTCCTGCAAAGCTATAAAATAATAAACTTCGTTTAGAAAGGTTAATCACTCAGAGCGTTGTGTTTGCAATTTATATCAGCCTGCAGCTTTCATGGACAATGGAAACCAACCTGGGTAGATTTGGGGCCCTGGTGAATCAAGAACAGAAGCAGAGTTGACAGTACTTCTCAAAACAGGCTGTTCCACTGTTGTCACATTCCCAGTCCTCACACAGCTTCATGCTTTCCTACACACTATATGAATGCCCTTAAGAAGCAGCAGCAATGTTTATGAAAATAGCCCTCAGCCACCATGCTTACAGGTTGTTTGGCATCCAAGGAAGGAAGCCCGGGTGTGTTACCAGCTGTCTAATTAAGTGTATGACCTCAGGCAAGTCACTTCCCCTCTTCTGGCCTCAACCTGCTCCCTAAGGTTAGGACGGATGAGGTAGATCTGATATTGTGAACACACAACTTGTGCACACTTGTTTATCCTTTTCGTGTAAGGTACAGCATTGCTAATCCAAGGAGGTATTCTTTTCTGCTGAACCTAGATAAGACATCCTTCTCAGGAAACTGCTCCAGGAAATCACCGCTAATTAATCAACACCAATGTTCAGCATGAAGGCTACAGACCACCTCTGAGCTCAAGGTTCCCTTCTTGAATCCACATGTTCAGAGACACGAACAAGAATCATAGGCCAAGACATCCCCACAGAACTCTAGAGTATAGATATCCTAGCATCACACAGAATTAGAAGGCTGTGAGAACACTTAGATGGCGAGGAGACATTCCAGACCATGCTGTCATATTCTCTCCTATGTCCTTCATCCTATGTCCTTCATCATAGGCTGTGGCCAGAAGTCCCACCCACGTTCCAGCCACAACTGCCTGGATCCTGACCAACTAAAGAACCTCCAAGCTGAGGTAATCTCAAAACACATCAATCACACATGAAGCTGTCACAGAAAGAGACAGCTCTGGAACACATCATCTTGGAGGCTCACATTGGTTCTGGCCTTTACTTGCTATTAATAAGCATTTTGTTTTATAAAAATGAAACTTTTATTTAATTCTACATGGGCCACAAGTGCCCAGCATTCCCAAATTGTCATACCTACACATTCTCATGAACTACACCTTCTTCCACTCCCCCGCCCCACAAAAAAAAAAAAAAAACAGGAGTAAGAAAGCAGCTGGCCTATCATGAACAAGGGCATCCATCTTCTTGCCCAGCCCCCTGGATCCCTTGCCAAGTCCAAAGCTTTCTTCTTCTTCTTCTTCTTCTTCTTCTTCTTCTTCTTCTTCTTCCTCCTCCTCCTCCTCCTCCTCCTCCTCCTCCTCCTCCTCCTCCTCTTCCTCCTCCTCCTCCTCCTTCTTTTTCTTCTTCTTCTTCTTCTTCTTCTTCTTATTATTATTATTATTATTATTATTATTATTATTCACAAACTGTTTCTCTTTCACCCTTTTTTTATGCAGCTCATTCTACATAATGTGGGTTTTATAAGGCATACTCTGCGGTCCCTAAAAGAATCGAGAGTCTCATTGAGGTCCATCTATTAAAATCCTTCAACTGTTTTGAAATTCTTGACTATGTCCTTGTTCTCTGATTGGTCAGTCATGCTGGCAAATACAGTACATCCTTCAATAAGTCCAGCTACTTTCAGAAATAGTAGCGGAATTCCCCATATTGCCAACTCAAAGCTTGACCTCTCCAAGCCCAGATACAAAAATATGGTTAAGCGTCACTATGTTCAGATTACATTGGGAGATGTCTTTATTTATCCTTGGTTTTGTTGTTGTTGGTAGTGGTGGTGCTGGTTTGGCTTTTGGGTATTTTTGTTGGTTTTTGTTGTTGTTGTTTGGTTTGTTTAGCTTTTTTGTTAATGGCTGCCAATACAGGACCGAATGTCCTAAAAATTAAGCAGCACTAATATCTCATTAGGTGAAGAAACATGATGGAATCTGTGCTGATGTTGCTGGGAGGTTCTAAAAGGTTACATAGTTCAAACCCCTTGTTCTATATATAGGGTAACTATATCAGGATAATTATGTGATTTATTCAGAGTGCCACAGAAAATTAGTGAAAGGCATACATACACATTTGCTTATGATTTTTTAATTGTTTGTATAATGATGCCTATAATTTTCTGAGGGTCCAAAATGGAGTCAAATTTCCAGCACTTTCCTTGGGTCAAATGTGCTAATACCATTCCACTCTTTTCTATTTCCCCCCTCATTCTAAAATAACTGAAGATATTTAGGGAAAAACAAACCACAATAAATGATACATATGTATACACATATATATTACATGTATATATGCATACATTTAGTATTTTTATGTCAGGACAGTAAGTACTAGAGACCTGACCAGAAGGAGACATAAGCTACTGAACCCATATGGCTTTTATTTCTGACCTGTTGAAAAGTCTTTCTGATCCATAATACTTTCATTTTGGGTTAAAGAAAAGTTGCCCATAGTTCTCTCAGGTGATTTCTTTATGCATTCACTCAGTATCTTTTATGTTGTAGAGACCATTCTGAGCAAATTGAGAGGAACAAAAAGAGAAAAAAAAAGTGGAGGGGAAGCTGCATTTAGAAGACCATGTTTAAAATCTCAGCAGTCAGGAAGGCTAAGGCAAGAGGATGACAAGTTCAAGGCAGCCTGAGCATTTTGATGAGCCTGTGCTTCAATCAATCAATCAATCAATCAATCAAAAGAGAACTGATGCATAGAGGTAGAGCAATTAATTTCCTAACAGACAGGAGGCCTTAGATTTAACCCCCATTATGAGAATAGGAGGGAGAAAGAACGAGGGAAGGGAGAAGGGAGAGGGAAGTTAGAAAGAGCAAGACTCAAGAACCAGTGTAGCTGATTAAGCCATAGGGAATGTGGCAAGAAATGAGGTAAGAGAACTGGGCTGGGAGAGTGGCAGGCAAGTCACACAGGATCTGTACAGCTGGCATATAGACTATGGGTTTTACTATGAGTGACAGCCATCAGGACCATAGGTAAATGGGGATGCTTGGTTTCATTCTATCCAATGATTGTTCACTTACATCCACTAGGACCACTGTGAGCAAAACAGTCAGATTATAGCAAGGATGGAGAAAAATTAGATAGACAACTTACACATTACTGGTGGGAATGTAAAATGGTGCAATCATATTGGAAAATGTCTGTTAGTTCTGCAAAATGTTAAACATAGAGTTGCTGAATGACTCATTGGTTCCACTCCTTGCTCTATACCCAGAAGAAATGAAAACACATGTCTATGCAAAAACTTATTCATAAACATTCATAGACAGAGTCTTCATATTTGACCCTGAAATGGAAACTACTCGAATGTCTATCAAATGATGGACATAAAGTAATATATCTGTACTGAGAAATAGTATTGGACGATTTAAATCATGAATACTGATGCATACTGTAAGCAGAATGAACCTTTAAAATATTATGCTAAATTAAAGACATTGGGGAAGGATGAAAAAATTGAGTGTGATTCTGGCATATTAAATGCCCAAGATAAGTTAGTCTACAGAAACAGGAAACACCTTTAGAATTGCCTGGGAACAAGAAGTCAGGGAATGAAATCAATAACTAATCATTGATATAGAATCTATGCAGGGGTAAATGGGGGGGGGCGGTATTCTAAAGTTTAGTGTAGTGGCAGTTATATGGCTTTTTAAATGTACCCAAAAGCATACAATTGTACAGTTAAAATGAGTAGACTGTATAGCATGTGAAAGTAGCTATTCTTTTTAATCAGTCTATCATCACAACTGCTTTGGTAAGATTCTGTCAAGAGCAGAATTATGGGAATCAATTAGGAGGCTACTGAACAAACCAGGTGTGAGACCATAGTGATTTGGGCCAAAGCATGAATCATGCAGGTGGGAGAAGTTCTTGCTTTTTATAGACTTTTTGAAGGATGAGTCAATATCCTTCCTTTCTGGAAGATTACATAAGATATCAGAAGTGAGTGTCAAGTTGGATCTAATCTATGGATAGGTGGTCTTCCCACATACTGTGAAGGCAACATAGCTAGAAGACAAGAAAAACATTAATAAGAAGAGAAACCTGTAGTTGAGTTTTCTGCATTTAACATAAAGGACCAATGAACGAGACACGGACATGGAGGTGCCAAGTGAGTGCCTCACCTGGTATCAGAGATGAAAACTAAAAACTAAATATGGTGACGATCAGCATTTGGAAACTTGGAATTCTGAGAGTAACTCTCCTCAAACAGAGGGAACAGGTATAAGAGAATAGTTCTGTGGACTCATCAGGTGTGACAGTGCACATCCATCAGCAATTCTTGGAATCCCTTGGAAGGTGGAAGCAGGAAGATCAGGAATTCAAGGTTATCCTCAACTGAGTTTGGGGCCAACCTGGGCCATGTGAGAGCCTGTCTTAAGAAAACAAAAGTGAAGAGGAAGGAGGAGAAGGGAAAAGAAGCAGGGTTTGAATCCTAGAACAAAGATTTAGGGGAAATCGTTCCAAAGAAATGGAGAGGTGTCTGTTGAAATAGGAGGTAATCCAGAAATAGAGGCATCTTGGAGGTAAACAAAGAAACTATTTACAGGAGGATGTAAGCATTTGCTCCAACCTAGAAAAGGGTTGAAACGATCTGATGGGCTTACTTTTGTGATTACTGTATAATTAGATTGGTGAAACACTGAAGGCAAAAGACTGCTTGGAGTTCCTTCAAGAGGGAATGAAAAGGAGGAAGTTGAAAGAAAATAGAAACATTTTCTTTGTAGTTTTTCTAGAATTATCTGAAGAATGGATCGTCATCAGGATCAAGTATGTATTGGGAGAAGCTTCATTTTGCATACGCACTAAAGAGATGAGAGAATAAGTGGATCGAGGTCCCTGTAGGGAAAAATAAAAAGGGTGAGAAGCAAGCAGCATATTGAACAATAGTCATATGCCTTTCACTCTGTGTCATCCATATTCTGCAAACACTTGTAACACTGAATTAAGTTTTAAGAAATTAATGCAGTCAGCACAATGACATGACAAATCAGTTTCCTATGTCTGCCGTAGATAGGTGGGTTAAACAATAGTGTTCTGTTTTGGTAGCTTTGGCTCTACCCAGACTCAGAGATGAAATATAGACACCAGTCATAATACATTAGAACTCCCCTACTGTCTTCCTGTTACTTGATTATCTCTGTAAAGATCCTGATTCTAAGCAAGATTGCATCCTGAGGTACTAGGAGGTTAGAAACTCATTACATTCGTTTTGCAGAATACAGTTCAATCTATAACTTGGGTATAAACTGCTAGAAAAGCACACAAAAAGGGGGACTACCTCTAAGATATTCTTAAACCAGTAATCATCAACCTTGAAATAATTTTAAATGCTTCTAGTTGGAAAACCTCAATCCTCATTGCAACAGGTCCCAAGTCACTCATTTGCTCTTCATTATTGGAAGCAGTGAGGAGGCAGGGCAAGAGTGGGAGGTTTAAACAAACAAACAAACAAAAAGATGAGTCAGAAATTACCTGGATGATGGTCCAGACAGGAACCATGAGGCAAAGCCACAAGAGGGCCTTTTGTCAGCTTATCCGGCCAAGGCCAAGGATACAAGATCATCTTCCCACCCAGCTCTTGACATTGTAGCTATATTGGAGATTCATCACACCATCTTGCTGGTTCACAGCCAACAGTAATGGCTTCCTCTGTGTCTTTAGAAGGGTGATGCTCAGTCACAGTCAGGGTAAACCAATCAGGTTCTCAACAGATAGAGTTACTCTTCTATCAGCAAACCGACTGGCAGAGCAAAATGCACCCTCAGACTCAACCCACAGACTCACATAGACCATTTTGAGAATGTGTAAGTAGCAAAAGCCCCAGGCTTTGATCTTCAGTTGGGCAGATATTTGTCAGATTTACATTGAAATTAGGACCTAAGTGGGGGAAAATGTGCGCAATCCAATTCAGCAGACTTCTAGAAGAATATCTAACTAAAACCAGCAGGCCCATGGATCAGCCACCAATGCAATGAAAGGAAACTGACCCGATTTAATTTGCAGACCCACGGACTATAAAGTGGGCAATTAGAGATCACTATGTTTCAGTCTTCATAAATTCAAGTTAGCACATTGCTAGTTTATTGAGGACATTAATTCATTGCTCTGCCAACAATCCTGGCTCCCACACAATGCCTGGCAACGTTGCAAGTTTCTACACAAACGCACGCACACAGCTGTAATTCCTGCATGAGTCTGGAAGGGTCCCTTTGTCAACGTATTACCAGCGTGTCTTGGTTGGTTAACAGTGCTCTTTAAATTGCCGTTATTCTTGTTTTCTTAATTACAAATTACTTTGGTTTTGTTGCATCATTATTAATTTGGTTTGTTGTCAGTTGATAACTGCTGCGGAAATGGTATCTATTCATACCAACAATATTGTTGGTGTATAATTATCCAATAACACCACTTTAAGGAGCATATATCCTGCAGTTTTAAAATATATTATACAAACCATTATTTCCAAAGCAGATTTTATATACATTTATACACACATATATACGAATATTTCTGTGTCTCCAAAATTTTCTTGTCCAAAATTTTATTGATAATAAGTATTTGTATTTGTATTTTATATAACTTCCAACATATCATGAAATTAGTGATGTAATATGATTATTTTTATAGATATAGAATGCTGTTTATGATACAAAATTATATATACATATATATGTCTCTGCTCTTCTCTTATGAAAAACTTTATAGGCTGGCAGCATTAGCTTATTAATTCTGTTTTCTTACTTTCTTCTCCTGACTATGAGAAACTTTGTCAAATTTTTAGAAGTTTATCTCCTGCAGGGTTCTCTACCTGAGAGATGTAAAAGTTTAAAAATTTGCCGTCTTGTTCCATGCAAGCATATCAAAAGTTGTTGGAACAGGATGCAAATCAAAGCAGTTAAGAGCAAGGGTCAGTTCAAATGATGACAAGAAACCTCCTCAACCTCTTCAGCTTCCTTATCAATAAGTTGAAAAGGTTTATCTTCCTCTCAAAGTTTTTAACACACTCAAATGAGAGAAACCATGGAAGCCATTCAGCCCAATGTTAATAAATAATATGTACTTTACAAATTCTTATTTCTGAGGCTTGAAAGATGACTCAGCAGTTAATTGTACGTACCTCTCTTCCATGGGTGTAGAGGAATTTTAATCCAGAAACTTGACTGCTCTGGCAAGGGATCACATCTAAAGACCATTTAGATCTATATGATCTGGCTAGAATACAGACACTCCCTGGATTACACTATGATCTGGCTGGAATACAGACACATCTTTAATCACAAACGATGAAAATAAGATTAGTTTATAGAAGGAAGAAGTCGTGTTAGAAAATGACATCTAATTGAGGGGCAAAGTGAAGAATCAGAGAAAGATTTGACAGAATAAGTCAGAGATAGGATATGCCCAGCTTTCACTAGACCAGCACAGGAAAGAGAGGCTTCTTGACAGCAGTACAGGGAGAGAAGGAGGAAGGAGGAGGAATAAGATGTGTGAAAGTTTTACCAAGACAGATTTACAGAGACAGAACTAGCAGAGAGAACTAGCCAGAGAATGAGAACGAGCTAGAAGATTAGAACATATTGTCAGAGTTAGTTGAGTCCAAGCAAAGCAATTCAGTCAGAAGCCAGGAGAGAAGCCAGATTGAATCAGTCAAATTGGAGGGGAGTTTAGAGCAGAGCAGCTGAGTTGAACCAGCCAGCCAGAGTTCAATACAAGCTAAAAAGGCCAAGTTTGTTCAACAGTAAGTCTGGGCAGAGGCTGATATATTCTAGGCCTAGGTTAGCAGACAGAGCCTTCAAGGTTTTGGTTTGCAGAAGACTAGGTTGCACAGAGGCTAGAAGTTTCCAGGCTTAGGCCTAGGGATAGCCTGGCCTAAAGAGAGAAAGAAATGCTCTGGGCTCAGTCCAAGGGTTGTATTTGTACATCTTGGATACAGCTCACATCTCTTCTCCTCATCTGAGGAAATAAAAGCAACATTTACATCTGGCCCCCAGCATTTACACATAAGACTTCTGTTTGGTTCCCAGAAACCAAATCAGGCAGTTTACAACCACTTGTAATTCTAGCTCCAGGGTATCTGGTGCTATGTTCTGATATCTGCAGGTACTGAACTCACATGCAGAAACAGACACACACACACACACACACACACAAACAACTGCATGAATGCATATGTACATGCACACACATAGACATATCTGTAATTAGAAATAAAACTTCTTATTGATTTTCTATTCATTCATCAACAAGAATGAACTAGAATTCTAGTGGTATAGTTTAAAAAAAAAATCCAAAAGTGTACAATGGCAAAGACTTACTTCTTGAACTCACCACACTGCCTTTTCCGATTAGTTGAGGAATTCAAGTGATTTTGATGTCAGACTCAGGTTAGGATGTTGCTGGCCCTTGCCACAGAGGAGAAAGAGGTGGTAAAGGATTTATGAATGGAAACAGTGGAGAACATCACAGAGCCAGGGAGTAGATATATATGTGGAGGAAGCCTAAACTTCAGCTTCAATCACTTCATGATTCTTCATACACAGAAACATGCTGGTCCATGATGATACCCCTTACGAGCCACAAACTTGAAGATTTTCATTTAAAGACTAGCACCAGGGGGATCCTTATAAGTGGCCTTGATGGGTACAGCAATCTGCATGAAATGTCACCTGAAAATTCTAAGTAGCTTAACTTAACCTTCAGGAATTCAAGATAATGTTCACACACACACACACACACACACACACACACACACCTGCAAACACCCTGTAAAACAGTGTTCTCAACCTTCCTAATGCTACAACCCTTCAATGTAGTTCCTCATGATGTGGTGACCCCACTGTTAAAATTATTTTTGTGACTACTTCCTAAGTGTAATTTCGTTACTGTTATGGATCCTAATATGAATATCTGATATGTGACCCCTGTGAACTGGTCATTCAACCTCCAAAGGGGTCGAGACACACAGGTAGAGAACCCCTGCTTAAAGAATGAGACTAAGCAGAGTTCTTAATGAAGCAAACTAAGCACATGGGACACATGAGGTGCCTGGTCACCTACCTTCATTTATGAGGCTTCCCAAAGCCCAACCAAACTCATGTCCCCTTCAGAGGCTATTCCAGAGTGTGTGGAATACGCTACTGCATTGATAACTTCATGTTTCCAATTCAACATGGACTTCTAAACTACAACTTAACCTTGTCCTAAGCAAAAACAGCTGTGAATTCACAGGTCAAATATGCTCATTCTTTTGCTCCTGGCATCAAGACAACCATTAAAATATTTTCAATACCTTCAGAAACTCCAAGTTCATCTTGTTTCCTGCCATGATGCCCATGCAGGTCTCATGGCAGGAAACTGTTACCAGGTGCCTCGAAGACTGGCCTTGTTGGCTTGTTGCAAGTTAATCGATTCCTTTGCCACTTCTTCCATTCTTCCTAGATCTCTAAATCTCACTGGCACTCAAGCCAGGATCTGGGTTTTTTTTCTAAGACGTGCCTCGGGAGGTAAGTTACTGCATCTCAATGCTCCATCTTTTATCTGTCTGTTTCAGAACAAAATTGATGCCCAGTAGTCATCTGAAGAAGAGCTACACACAGCTTCTCTCTCCTGGACAGTTGCAGTACAATGAGAGTAATAGTCTAATTAGGGTGTGTTTGGAGCAGTCATTGAAGTTTGCAGGTAAGAGATAACGACCCAACAAAGAGTGGAGTTTTTCTGCTCTGTAAAAACAAAGCTATAGATGTTAATGTTAACTGTTATCACCATTCTGCAAAATTACAGTTGGAAAGGCCTACATTCAAGTAACAGCTCCCCTGGGAAGGCTAGTTCCTCATTACAGTCGTACTCTGTTGATTGATCTAGAGATGAAATAAAATGAGTGAAATAAACAGCATGTTCAACACTCAGCACACCCCTGGTTTTTATTGGGATACCTTTTTCTTTCATTCTAGAAAAATCTTACCCATTATCCAAATCCCACTTAAATCACTGCCTTTTCCTGTGAAACTAATAGGTACCCCCAAATCCACGATCTTTAAAACTCTAATGGAATTGATCTTAATCTCTCCTGTGTAGCCTTACCTGTGCCATCCTGTAGGGGTTAGATAAATTAGATTTAGAAAATATATAGGAGTTTCTGATACTATCTCTTAATTCGGGGCCTGAAGAGCATTATCAGCATGAAGTCAGGAAAAACAGGAAAGACTTAACAGACTGAAAAACAAGGTTGAAGTCAGGAAAAACAGGAAAGACTCAATAGACTGAAAAACAAGTTTGAAGTCAGGAAAACAGGAAAGACTCAATAGACTTGAAGAAACAAAGTATCTGGCCTGACATTGTTTTCAGCTGCTAAGTGGGCGGAGCCCAAATTAAGCTGAAACAGAGTTCGTCCTATCTAAGGACAGTGCATGGAGCCCAGAAGGAGAAGAGGCCCCTGATGCTAGAGAGCTCCAAGAGTCCTGCTGAAAAAAGTGCTGGCCATCATTTGATGGCCAGATTTCCCTGAAGCAGAAAGAAGCTGGTGAGCAAAGAAAGCCTGAGCAAGACACCAAAAGGCCAAGGACTAAACCCTGTGGCTCAGCTTTTGCCTAGAGGGGTTTGATCTGTCCGAACAGTGGCCTAAAGGAAATTGTGCCTGGCTTTAAGGACTGAGGCAGAGCAGCTGAGTTCCTGATTCAAAAGAAGTAAGTTGGCCTGCAGACGACTGAGGACCTGCCCCAGAGACTGTATCATTCTAAAAGGTTATGAAAGTAGTTGTTATAATTATCAATAGGTTTAGTGGATAGGTTAAAGGGGTTGTAGGAATTTATAGGATTAATAGTTAAGAAATTGTTGGTGTTTGTTATAAGTGAATTTAGTAATAAATAAATAAGTTTTAAATAATAATTTAAAAGATCGGTTACACCATCCCATAATGCCTGACTCATAAACGGTATGTGTTTGCTTAATCAAATTAAATTGTCCCCATCTGGCCTTTAATGTTTAATCTTAACATTGGCCTTTTCCTTAAATTCTGTCCATCTGTCAGACTAACAAGGAGTACTATAAGACCAAGACAATGCTGGGCATTCAGATTATTAATATTGTATCTCTGAGATTGAGGGGCTTTATATTGGTCCTCATTTGACCAAACTTTCAGTACTTCCTTGCTCTATATGGCATCCATCTGCTTATCTCCTTTTGCATACCTATTTACAGTACCAGCCCTTTAATATAAGCTTATGAATGTGGTGGGTATCATCTTTAGTCCTTGTTCCCAGGGAGGTGACATGCCAGTGTGGAAAGATGGCCAAGTGTGATTTTTCTTGTTGTCAACTTGAGTGGATCTAGAATCAACTGGAAGACAAGCCGTTGGGCACACCTGTGGAAAATTGTCTTCATTGGGTTACAGGCAGTGGAAAACCCCACCTCGATTCCAGTGTCCCCCTTCCACTGACTGCACAAGGAAAGAATGGGTCTGAAGAAAAGTCTTTGCTTTTTGTCCACTCGTCTTCACTCTCCATGTTCCCATACACTATTGCATTCCTTCCCTGATCCGAGAGTCAGTATCTCACAGCTCCAACAGGGACTGGAGACCCATGTCTCCCTAAGAGTCCTCTAGGCTGAGATCACCAGACAGAGGTTGTTGAGAAATCTGGCCTCATGGATTGAGTTGCTACCAAGTTCTGAATCTTAGGCTGCAAAAATCACCTGGTGCAAGCCAATCTAATAAATCCTCCTTGGGTATATATTCATTCTTCATGTTCTGTTCCTCTAGAGAACCCTGATTATCACAATCAGTAAGCAAACAACCCAAATGAGGACAACTGTACCCATGCCACAAAGGGAAAACACAGACAGGCTCATGGGTCCTAGCTTGTTCTTTGCTCCATCTCATCTAATCTCCCCTCGTGCCTTTCTATCCTTTCCATTCTCTTGCCAATTTCCCTAAGTCTAAATTCCCTTAAATCCTAATTGCAATGCTGTCTTTTCACCAAAAGGAGACAGATTAGAAACAGAAACCTGAGCTACAATGGGTGTATGGAGAGATTTTTATACACATGTCTCTCGGCTACAAACTCCTGAGAGCATGGTGCCCTAGACGTTATCGTAATAACACCAATGGAGACAACCACAAGGTAGGGAGAGAGCCCTCAGTACCCATTCAGGAGGTGCACAAAGAGCCGCCTTCCTTGTCATGACAGGGTGTACTAAGCAAGCCATGACTTCCTGGTAGCACACCTCATCCATAGCACTCATTGGACACTCTGTTATGCTTTTGCCCCCATTCAGGCATATATTTATTTTTCTTTTCAACACTTATTTATTTTTTTATTTTATATAAGTACTTTATTTTTTTTTCAAGTTACATCTCAGTCACAAACCCTTCCCTATTCCCTCTTCCTGTCCC
>CAJQZJ010032918.1:1128610-1148989 GCA_907164525.1 Lophiomys imhausi | reverse complement strand
CCCCCCCCCCCCCAACAGCTTCCCTTTTCAATCCAACAAATGGTTCCTTCTCTTATAACAGTAAATTCTATACAAAACAGCAGAATTAACTATGCCACATTTATGAGAGTTAAATGGCCCAGTATACCTTCCCAATGTCCAGTTCATACATATTTGGCCCCTGACTTTAACCTTCTACCTTCTAACCATCTCCATGAGTTTAAAGTTCTATAACTGACTTAGTTTTCATACTAACTTGCATCACTATTATGACCATCTTCTTAGATCTAGAACGCCCTCTTGATTCCTAAACAACTCAAAATTTAGCTATGAGACTCAAGCTGTCTATTCTTCAACCACCTCAGAGAGCTGAGAAGGATAAATATATCTGATTATATAGGAAGTGCAGGGCTTGCAGCTTCCAATACTAAGAAATGACAAACCAGTGACTACCTGGACAGTTCCCATTTTCTCTCCATACATTCCAGCATCAGTCTTCAGCCTTTGGGTCCTGTTTCTCTGACAGACATTTATTGTAGAGCAGGGATCATGAAGGACTAACCTACCCTGTCTTGGCAGAGCTAGGCTGTCGACTTCCCTGCTACCAAGTTTTGTCCTTTTTGGACAGCAGTCTGTCTGTAGTTGAAGCAAGGAGTTTTTACATGCCAAGAGATAGGCTTGCCACTAATTCAACCATCTCACACTGGAGATTCTTCGATGCTTATCTTCTACTTGGAGTAGAATAGGGGGTGCTGTCAGGAGTTGATATGTCACGATATCTTGAGAAAAATTGAGACATAGACATAGCACAGGAAGGACCAAGAAGAAGGGTCAGATTATTGAATATGCCCTTATACCTTTGTATATTGATACAAAATTAGTAGTATATTTGGCTAAAGTGGTATTGACCATTGTTTATTGTGCAAAAATAAGATTGTATTGGACTACGTCGGTATTGATATTTGTATATTGATACAAAATTAAGATTATAGTTGGCCACAATGGTATTGACCCTTGTATATGGACGCAATATTAAGATTGTATTGGGCCACATAGGCATTGATCTTTGTATACTGATACAAAATTAAGAGTATATTTAGCCACATTTGAATAGATCTTTGTATATTGATACAAAATTAAAGGTAACACTTCTTAATGGTATCGCACCTAGAGATACTTAAAAATGAAATGTGAAGCTCTGGCCTCTTGATACCAACCGTCTTAAACTGTTTAGGATAGTTAAGAAAAACAAACTCCTAGTCATGCATGCATGTCACCTTGTTAGCTACTATGACAGTCTATCACAGATATTCTCTAAGCTACTCAGAAATCAAGTTGTTAAGAGACAAGCAACATTTACTTATCTAAATACAAGAGATGGATAGGGCATCTTCAAAAACCCCCAAGAGATCTGCAGAATATGGCATTCAAAGATGTGGTCTTAAATTAAGATTTCAGGCATATATTATACACAAAGAATAAATAAAGATGAAACCTTTCCATGCCAACAACTTGGGACATCCTGCCCCATGATCCCCATGGTAACCAAGGCTGTCCAGGAAGGACTCCGCCATGATAGTATCTTAATCCCCAAGAGCTATGCTCTTTTGAATTGCTAATTCCATTATGGTTACAATAATAGACATTCACCTGGACAGCAGGCTACCTAATGCCCTTCTGCATTTAAGCTCACCATTCCAGTGTGCATTTGCCACGAATATAAAGGGCTGTTTACCCACAGATCATCAGAGGTTGGTAAGGAGAGCCACGGTTCAGGTCAACACTTACAGTTGCAGGCAAACAAGCAGAAATTTACAGTCCCATTCAACAAGGCTCTATGTGCATCTACTCTGCTATTCACACAGAACACGCTACCTCCACCAGGTACTTGGTTTTCTTCTTAGAGGTTATGCATTAACAATGTCACCAGCACACAGAGGGTGGTGAGTGTGCATGCCTTTGTGTGTTTATGACTTCAAAGAGCTGTGGGGTCTTAATTACCCAGAGCTGGCAAAGATCAATTAGAAAAACAAACAACACATTAGTTAAAAAAAAATAAAATCAAGAGCTCCTTTGCTGCTTGAGGCTCATGGTTTGGAAACAGCATCCTAGGACTTGGGAGCAGGAAGAAATAGCAGTGGGCCCAGAGATCACACTCTTTTCTGATAAGGAGAAATCTGGCTCCTTAGAGATGCAAAAGAGAAAGTACCTTTGGCAGGGTCTACTACCATGCAGGATAGGCTTTAGTCCCCGATCCATGGCATTACAAGAGGCCATGGAGAGTTATATAACTTCTCTGGGTATTGAGATCCTCATTGGAAGAACAAGGCTACCTAATGCTAACAGTTGTGGAGAGCAGATGAGATGGCGCTCCTATGGTACCTGGCAAAGTCCCTACGTCATTCCTAGGGCCATAGCACTAACTTTCATTATAACTAATACTGTCACCACCATTGGCAGTAGCCCGGTCTGAAGTCACACAGCTCTTGAAAGACCTGGTCATTGCTTGATGGCAGTTCCCACTTGTGCAGACCTGGGCTTACCGTTATGCAGAGGACTCGACCCTTAAGAAGTTTGGTCCCGATAGTCCAATGGTCCAGTTCACCCTCGAGATGCAGTTTTACGGTAGTTCTTTTTTTTTTGTTCCAAATGCCCAGTGAGTCTTCCAATAAACACACACTCAACACCAATGAGTCCCAGACACAGAGGTAACAGTGAATGAATCTCTGCCTTACACACACAACTACTCAAGGACAGTGGCTGTTTTGCTGGGGTATTTTTTTTTTCAAAGAGAACAACATTTCTTAGAATCCTAAAGGTTCAGAGTTCACAGAACAGGGTGCTTGGTGCAGCTCAATCCAAAGCAATGGTTCTCAACCTTCCTAATGCTGCCGCCCTTTAATAGAGTTCCTCATATTGTGGTGAACCCCTCCACCATATTTTTTTTTGTTCCTACTTCCTAACTGTAATTTTGTTACTGTTATGAATCATACCGTAAACATCTGGTATTTCCAATGGTCTTAGGCGACCCCCATGAAAAAGGGGTCTCGACCCACAGACTAAAAACCTAAAGTAACACTCTGACTTAGAAAAAGATGGTTCCAAAGCACAGAGTGCAAATATAGCGCTCGTTGCTCTTTGTCTCAAGTTGAGCCATCTGGGGCTGGAGAGATAATAGTTCCATGGTTAAGACTTTTGCTATGTAAGCCTGACAACCCAAGTTCAGATCCTCAGGACACACATACATGTGCATGTACATAGTCTTAGCAATGTTATGGGAAGTGGGAGGCAGAAAGAAGAAAGTCCTGGGCACACCGTCCAGCCAGCCTTTCAAAGCAGTGGTGAAAAAGAGATCTTTTCTCAAGTAAGGTACAAGGACCGATTCCAGAGTTATCCTCTGACCTTCACATGTGTACTACGACATACGCATGTCTGCAGTCACACACATACGCGCGAACGAATATAAACACACATACAGAAAGAGAGAGAACTAATGTTTAAAAGCTAAAAATAAGGCCAGTGAGATAGGTCAATACCTGACCTTACTTGCTGCCAAACCTGATGACCTGTGTTTGATTCCGAAGTCCCATGTGTAGGAGAGATGTGACTCCCACAAATTGTCCTCAGGCCTTCACACATGCACCATGGCACACATGCGCTCACACACAAATACAAACATACAAACAAACAAGTAAATGTAATGAGAAAGTACTAGTCACATATAAATCTAAAAATAAGTCATTAAAATATTAAAAACTGAATTATTGGGCCCTCTGCCTTCACAGCATTTTCTACAACTAGAAGACCGTTTGTCCTCAAAAGAGGTTACAAACATAAACCATAAGTGAGAAGCCAAACAAAAATGAATGTACTTTTTCGCTGAGTTGCACTCTCATATCCCTGATTGTCCTGGCAGGGATGAACTTCCTCTATGGGATGATACTAGTATCAATTACTTTTCTGTTGCTCTGATAAAACATCTCAACAAAAAACAAGTTAGTGAAGAGTTTCTTTTTGACCTACAGTCTCAGCTAGTTAGAGTCCATCATTTCAGGAAAGGCGTGGCAGTAGAAGGCCAGAAGCCAGCCTACCAGTCAGGAAGCACTGAGATCGTACTTCATTCACACACAGGAAGTTGAGAGAGAGAAGAGGAAGTGACTTTAAAATAAAGCAAAATAAAGCAGTCTTTATTTTGTTTTAACACTTTTATTTTACAGTTCTTAAACCTCTACCTTTCCTTCCAACCCCACAACACTAGGTAGGAGAGAAAGAAGGTTAGAGGGGAAAGGGGTGTAGGTCTCTTTGAGCTACTTCCTGCTGAAGAGGTTTGTAGGATTCTTTGGGGGCAATACTAATCTCAGTCATCAGTATATCCAGCAGTTCAGAAAACCAGCAACAGCAAACACAGCAGCAGAATGAACCAGCAACAGCATGGGGGAGCAGCAGAAGAGAGAGCAGCAACCTCTTTCTTCTTCAGAGCGTCCCCCCACCCCTGTTCCTCTCTGGCCTCTGGCATTTATACCCTTCGCCAGAGTCCTAAGAATTAACCTTTCTGCAGCTGGCTAAACCACACCCCTGCTAGACCATGAGATATTGTTAGCAACTGTGGACAAACTGAAGCAACCCCATATCCCACACCAGTGATCAAAACAAAAGCATTCTCATAACTGGTTTTTTTTTTTTTTAAGAAACAAAAACTTTTACCAGGTGAGGTGAGGATATCAACCCTCAAAGCCCACCTCAGTGATGTTCTTCCTCCAGCATGGTTCCATGTTCTAAGGATTCCATAACTTTCCCAAACAGCACCACCTACTGGGGACCAAGTGTTCAAACACAAAAGAACATGGGGGATATTTGTCATTCGAGCCGGGAGACTCATGGTGGATCTATCAATTGCAATTCTGCTTCTTACATACTTATGCCTGGTGGGACCAAATATCAGGAGACCCTAATGTCACCTGCCCCACAGGACTACTGTAAAGACTCAATATAATACATGTGTAAAACATATAGAACTTGCACAGGAAAGACACATCGGTCATTGTGGCTTCAGATTTATAATGATGGCAATGAAACTGCTATAGATAACATGGAATTTATTAAGTTGTTACATATTATATAAAATTAAATGTGTGTTGTTATTATTTTCCAAAGCTGTGAAAGTCCTTAGGCATAGCATGCTGTCATTGCCTCTCAACAACTGTCAAATAGCAATTTCAATCGCTTAAAAAATAAAGTGGAAAATAATTTTAAAAGAAACTCAAATCATTTCCATGGTGTGTTGTAGCACAAAGGGTAAAGGATTGGGGCATAATTCAAAAGGCTGGGAAGTCTTCAAGAGGCAAAAGAGACTTCATTTTGTATGTCAAGACCAGTTCTGGTCATCTCGTACAAGGCAATAAAAGAATTTTGAGACCACAACCAAGCATGGCAGGAAGAAGCTTTGTGATCTATCAGTAATGTGTTCCACAGACATAGACAGGAGTATTGTGATATGCTGTATGTACATTCTTTCTGAATATTCCTTTCCTGAAAACTCAGTTCTTTTTTCCAGACTCCATCATTTAGAAAACATGAGGTCATGGTATTATATAACAACAATCTCAATCTACAGAACCTGACTATGAAAAATTAAATAACCATATATTCATAATAAACCTACCAAGAAATTGTCCTAGAAAGGAGAATTACATTGCACCCTTGTTTCATTATATACTAGTTGGAACCTTTCCAACTCTGTTCAGTCTTTATGGGTTTTAGCAGTAAATCTTGCTGCTAATCTCTCTCGAAACAAACAAACAGAAAAACAAAATTCCTGATTTATATATTTCTACTTTATTTACAAATTTATAGTCAACAGAAAATGTCCTATTTTGTATACCCAGCCCTCATTCCTAGCCTTCGTATGTAATGGTTTCTCAATAAATACTTTGAATGAATTAATAAAATGTCCTCATTAGGCTATAATCTTCTGAAAGACATGGTATACTGCTCATTATTCATGTTGTCACCTACTTCTCTCCTTGTGGTAAAACATCTGACAAGAAACAACTTAAACAATGAAGGGTTTGTTTAGGCTCATGGTTTCAGGGCATACAGTCCATAGCAGAAGGTAATTCATGGCAGCATCAGTGTAAGCCAGCTGTTAACATTACATCTACAATCAAGAAACAGATAGGTAACTCTTGGTGTTCAGCTTGCTTTGCTCTCTTATTTATTCAGGTCAGGACCTCAGTCCATGGTATGATGCCACCTATATTCAGGGTGATGCCATTCTCAGTTAAACCTCTTTGGAAACAACCTCGGAAATATAACCAGAGGTGTGCATTCTAGGTAACTCAAATCCAAATTGAGTTGACAGAGAAAACTCATCATGAAGATCAACTTAATGCCTAGCCCACAAAGAGCTCCATAAATATACATTAAATGAATGAAATTCTAATGACACTTTCACCAACCTTCAGAGCCCCAAATTTCTTCGGCTACCTGTTACGACTTCTTGTTGGATCAATATTCCCCATCTGTGTGCTTTGGAAGTTGAGGACTTTGCATTTTAAGAGTTCATTGAAGCACATTCTCCTCCCCCATTGTCCTATTGTATCTCTTGAACTTTCTTTTGGACAGAAGGAATTACCATAGCCAGTCAATGCCTTTATTGATCAACTCTGAACACTCAACCGATACATGATATTTCTGTTATGTGATGGATAAATTTAGTTTAAGACAAAGAGATTTCTTCACTCTCTCACTCCTTTTTGCTGTAGTTTCCAAGGCAATTACTATGTGTTCAGAAATCCAGTATGCCCTACAGGGGAACTGATTGTGGTGTTTTAGAATATGGTCCATACTTAGTACCTTCCCACCTTCTCCAGTCTCAGTTCTCTGTTCCTTCACTGTTACCCCTTTTTTTGTATTCAGTTTACATTTATTTTATCTTATTTTGTTTGTTTATAAGCTACTTTGAGTCTACATAGAATAATAGCAGTTTATATAGCTCAGTGGATGTGTATAAAAATGAATTGATACACTGCATACATATATAAGTCTGAGCTTACACAGAGCTCCTTCCCCCAGACATTTCAAGGCTTCCTAGAAAAATGAAATTGACTTGAGGCACTATAAGAGAAGGTGAGTTTAGAGAACAGCAAGAAGGTAATGGATTTATAGAAGGTTGTGTTTGGAGGAGCATTCAAAATTAACCATCTGAATGCCTTCTGGATCCAACAGGAAGTTGCCTGAGTATTTAGAAGCAGAGGGGATACAGGTCCTTAGATCTCCTGTCTGCAAGCCTGATGCTTGCTCCCTGTCCTCAGCCAGTTGCTTCTTCCAAGAGTGAAGCATATTGCACAAAGAGCCTACTCAGGCAACTCACACAACAGACATGCAGTGATTTGTCAACATGGAGCAACCAGTGCCCACTGAGAGTCGACCGGAGAAGTCACTGCTCTAAACCACGAGCTCCTTCAGTGTCTTTTTCCTGAGTCTCACAGAACTTGCTACCATCTTGATTGGCTAGAGAACTTCCTACTTTAATCTAAATCAACCAAATCTAATCTTTTGAAATGTTCATCTCTTTCTATGAAGTGTTCAAAGCAGTTCGATGGAGGAAAGGACAACTAACTGAATAATTAAAGGAATAGTAAAGGGATACACCACCTACAGACAGACGAAAGCAAGAGCAAGGGATGCCTACACGTGAAACATGGGTCTGAGCCTCTTAGAAGCCCTACCAAAAAGGAAAACTATTGGTTCTGCGGGTCTCTCTGCCAAAAAGCAGACTCATATTTCCTCAGAAAGATTCGATTTTTCATGTCAACTTCCAAGATAAGCTTTTCACAAGTAATAATACAGTTTAATGGCATTTTAATACACAATAATTTCACTAGTAACCCTCAATAAGTCAGGAGTAGGGGCTACACTTTTTACTTCAGCTCAAGCAAAGAGATCATATTAGCTATCTCCTCCTAGAGGAAGCTGGGAGGCTCATCAAACTTACAAAACACATGAGGGCCCTCTCCCAGCTCTATTATCAGGAAACAATGGCTGGAAACTCTTCAGCAGAGCTGCCTGACAGTTGATCAAGAGACTCCAGTCCTGCATCTTCAGCGAGTCATCACTCGCACAGGGATGGGATTTTCAGCTATACAACTGCCCACATTATCCATACTTCTATGAGTAACCCTGGGAACTCACTGGTTCACCAAGCTGGACTTACATTTGTTTCTTCGGTCTGCTGTTGCCTTCTCTATGTGAGATGAAAAGAAGCATATTCCCCAGGACAAGTAAAAGAGCAGCAGGGTGTTCGAAACCAGAAATAGGGAGAAGATCAAATGATCATTAAGGTTAAGACCCTTCAGGATGTCCAGCTAGAAGCCAACAGAGGCCAGCAAGTAACCATATTTTTTCTCACTTGGTTCAAAACCAAAAAGTTGTCTAACAACTTCCAAACTCCCGGCAAAATGTTATTCCATGACTTTGTTGTCATGGCCATCAAAAGCTAACACAGTCCCCTACATGCTCAAGGGTAAGAAGGTTTTCTGGGAGTCAATGTCCCTGAAGGCCAGAGAGAAGTGCATACATAGAGGAAGAAATGAAGTCAGTGGCTAACAGGCCTGAACTTCCCTTCCAAAGGGAAAGCAAATCCCTCTCTTCACAAGCTTTTAAGGAATCTTAGGACTCAGAACACACAAGTTCAGAGGAAAACAGAAGGAGATGGGTTTCTAGGACCTTCTTCAGGGAAATGTGTGTGAATGCTGGTACTTCTCCCGTCCTTTCCTTATGGAAGACTTGTTCTAGTCAGGGTGACTATTGCTGAGGTGAAACACCATGACCAAAAGCAACCTGTGGAAGAAAGGGTTTATTGGGCTTCTACTTCCACATTGTAGTCAATTGCTGAACAGGAACTCAAGCAGGGCAGAAACCTGGAGGCAGGAGCTGATGCAGAGGCCATGCTTACTGGTTTACTCATCATGGCTTGCATAGCCTGCTTTCGTATAGAACCCAGGACCACTGGCTGAGGGATGGTACCACCCATAATGGGCTAGACTCTCCCCCATCAATCACAAATTAAGAAAAGGCCCTATAACTGGATCTTATGGAGGCATTTCCTCAACTGAGGTTCCCTCCTTTCAGATGACTGTAGCTTCTGTCAAGTTGACATAAAACGAGCCGGGACAAGAGTGTAGTCACAGCTTTTGTAAAGTGCAAGTTGAGATCCAAGGAAATTCCCTTCGAGACACTACGGCCACACCCTTCTCGGCTTCTGTCCTGGAGGTCTCACTGTTCATGTCAGCCCTCAATCCTTGAAATCCAGCTGCCAGGAAAGGCTGCCAGGGCCTGAATACTGACCAGGAATGTCAAGAAGCTGAACTGAGAACTATCAAGCCATTAAGGACTCTGTTTTGAGGAAATGTGACCCAGGGGATGTGTTAGAGGTTGAGGAGCAGTCTACCGTTGTTTGCTCTGACACACAAGACCATATGACTCTGGCCAGTCCTCAGTAAGGAATGAAAACCTATATCAAGTCACTGAACTCAGAGCCAGCACTTCTGCTGACAGGCCCCTTGCTTTTGTGTGTGAGCTCACCATCCTCTTTCCCAGAGACACTTGGCAAGTCTGATTGGCTCTGGCAACTTCTTATCTCAGGTCAACAATTATGTCTTTATTTACAAGGAAGAAAGAGATGGAAGAGGAAAGGGAGGAAGGAAGGGAACTCTACCCAGGTGGAGAAAGCCACCAGGCTGCTTCATGGGTGTTTGACCCTGTGGCCTCACACATGTTGATGTTCAGCTCTTGCCATCTTAAAATTCAGAACCAGCAAACAGGGACTTTGCATGTTCGTTTAGCAAATGCAAGCAAATCCTGACTTCTCTGCAGCTGTGGGGGGAGGGGGATGTACTTTATTTGTTAATTTCCCCATTACTGTGATGAAGTTCGTAAGAAAATCAACTTAAGGAAGGGCTCACCTTGCTCATATTTTTTTTTCCTTTATTTTTTATTTCTTCAAGTTACATCTCAATCGCAGTCCCCTCCCTATTCCCCCTCAGTCCCACCCTCCCACCCTCAACCCCCCATCCTCTTCCCTTTTTTTTTTTTCTTTTAGGTTTAAGTTTAAGGTATATCTTATTTCCCCCTACAGTTTCCCCTTTCAGTCCAACAAATGGCTCTTTCTCTTTTAATAACAAATACAATACAGTACAACAGAGGTAATTAGGCCACAGTTATGAGGGTTATATGGCTTAACGTACATTCCCAATGACCAGTTCATATGTATTTGGTACTTGACTTTAACATTCTACTATCTAAACATCTCCATGAGTTTAAAGGTCTATATCTGACTCAACATTCATACTAACTTGCAACACAATTTTAAAAGTATCTTCTTAGATCTAACACTCTCTTGACTCCTAAACAACTCAAAATTAAATTATGAGACTCTAGCTATCTGTTCTTCAACCACCTCAGAGACCTGAGAGGGATAAATATATCTGATTTTATAGGAAGTACAGGGCCTGCAGCTTCCCAAACTAAGAAATGACATACCTGTGGTTGCCTGGACAGTTCCCATTTTCTCTCCATACATTACAGCATCAATCTTCAGTCATTTGGCCCTGTTTCTCTGACAGATATTGATTGTAGAGCAGGGGTTATGAAGGACTTACCTACCCTGTCTTGGAAGAGCTAGGCTGTCGACTTACCTGCTTCCAGGTTTTGTCCTTTTTGGACAGCATTCTGTCTACAGTTGGAGCAAGGGGCTTTTCCTACCAAGAGATAGGCTTGCGACTAATTCAATCATCTCCCACTGGAGATTCTTCGATGCTCATCTTCTACTTGGAGGAGAATAGGGGGTGCTGTCAGGAGTTGATATGTCTTGATATAAAAAAATCTAAAGTTACGAAAACATCTTTGAATGACATATTCTGCAGATCTCTTGAGGTTTTTGAAGAGGCCCTATCTATCTCTTATATTAGGGTAAGCAGATGTTGCTTGTCTCTTGCCGGTTTATTTCTGATTAGCTTAGAAAGTAACTATAATAGGCTGTCATAGTACCTAACTGAATGACCAGCTTGCATAACCATTAATTTGCATTTCTTAATTACCCTAAACAGTTTATGACAATTAGTAGTAAAAGGCCGAAACATCACATTTCATTTTTTTTCTTTACCTCCTAACCCTTCCATCCCATTTCTCTGGGGTGGGGTGTCCTTATGTAACAGTCCCTCATCTCAGTTGAGAGGTCGTATGAGGGCCAAGAGCCTCCTCATTCATTGGGGATCTACGAAGCAGTACCATCAGTGAAAAGTGTCTCGTTGCCCGGGAGAGAGAACTACTAAACAAACAAACAAACCAATAAGCATACAATAGATAAAAAAGACTAAAAAATAGAAAAAATATAACTAATATATAAAAAATAGATAAAGAATAAAAATTAAAAATAAGAAGTCTATGTCCAAGTTCCCTTTGGTGTGTTAGTTGTAGTATCGATACCTTCTACTAAATGGTGCTGGTCCAACTGGATGTCCATTTGTAAAAGAATGAAGTTAGACCCATACTTATCACCTTGTACAAAACTTAAGTCCAAGTGGATCAAAGACCTTAACATAAGGCCGGTCACACTAAATCTACTAGAAGAGAAAGTGGGAGAAACCCTCGAAATGATTGGCACAGGCGACAACTTCCTGAACAGAACACCAACAGCTCAGGACTTGAGATCAACAATCAATAAGTGGGACCTCATGAAACTGAAAAGCTTCTGTAAGGCAAAGGACACTGTCATTCGAACAAAATGGCAGCCTACAGACTGGGAGAAAATCTTCACCAACCCCACATCTGACAGAGGGCTAATATCCAAAATCTACAAAGAACTCAAGAAATTAAATGCCAAGAAATCAAATAATCCAATCAAAAAATGGGGGACAGAGCTAAATAGAGAATTCACAAAGGAGGAATCCCTAATGGCTGAGAAACACTTGAAGAAATGCTCAACATCCTTATCATCAGAGAAATGCAACTCAAGATGACTCTGAGATTCCATCTCACACCTGTCAGAATGGCTAAGATCAAAAACTCAAATGACAGCACATACTGGCGAGGGTGTGGAGAAAGGGGTACCCTACTCCATTGCTGGTGGGAATGCAGGCTTGTGCAACCACTATGGAGGTCAGTCTGGCGATATCTTAAAAAACTTGGTATAGCTCTGCCTCAGGACCCAGCCATACCACTACTGGGTATACACCCAAATTCCTCTTCATGAAATCATAAGGAAGTTTCTCATCTATGTTTATAGCAGCCTTATTTGTAATAGCTAGAAACTGGAAACAACCCAGATGTCCCTCAACTGAAGAATGGGTCAAAAAAACTATGGTACATCTATACAATGGAATATTATTCAGCTATCAGGAACAATGAAACTATGCAATTTGCAGCCAAATGGATGGAACTAGAAAAGCTCATCCTGAGTGAGCTAACCCAGACTCAGAAGGACACATATGGCATCTATTCACGTATAGTAGGATTTTAGCTATATAGTAGAAGGTATCGATACCTTGCTCATATTTTGAGAGCACAATTCATCAGTGTGGGAAGACATGGTGGCAGGAGCATGCTGCAGCTGGTCACATTGAAACTGTGGTCTGGAAGTAGAGAAATGGATGCCGGTGCTCAGCTCCCTTTCTCCTTTGATTTCAGTCCTGGACCCATAGGATGTGCTGCCCACTTTCAAGGCAGGACTTCTTCTTTTAATTATTTTAATCCAAACTTCTTCAAAAAATACTCACAAAGGTCCATTTCTATGTTGATCCAGCTGCCTCATTAACAAATTAGTAACCATCACTTTGTGTGTGTATGTGTGTTTGTTTGCATGGGGGGAGGGTATGCATGCACGTGCATGTGTGCGCATTTGTGTATATGTGTATAAGTTTGAGCTTGTGTGAATTATGTGGTTTTGTATGTATGTGTGTGTTGTGTGTATCTGTGTTTGTGTGCATGTGTTTGTGTGTTATGTGTGTCTCTCTGTGTTTGTGTGTTTGGGTGCATTTGTTGGTGTGTTATGTGTATCTGTGTGTAAATGTGTTTGTGTTTTATGTGTCTGTCTGTATGTGTGCACTTGTGTATTTGTGTGCTTATGTGTTTGTGTATATTATGTGTGTGTGAATTTGTGTGTATATCGTGTGTGTATGTGTGTTTGTATGTGAGTTTGTGTGTTTGTATGCATGTGTGTTTGCTTGTATGTATATGTGTTTGCTTTTTTGTGCATCTGTGTGTATTGTGGGTTTGTGTGTTTGGATGTGCAGTCTGTGTGATGTCTCCGAATGTGTGTGGGTTGTCTGTTTGTGTGTCTGTGTGTAGGCAGGATGCTTGCTGTGCAGGGCTTAGTAACAAATGGTGATGATAAGAAACAGCACAAAGTGTTAACTTGAAAGTAGACTCCATGATGCAGTTTCCATGAGGTCTTCACCCATAATGAGATGAGCCTTTGTAAAGATGTAGGTGTTGGGGTCCCCATGGTCCTGTGACCCCTCATTTGCTCTATGTAAAAAAAAAGTGTAATAATTCTTTGGTCTTGAAGTTGGACTTTGGTGGAATTGTCCTTTGGTCTGTCGCTGGGCCCAATCTGGAGCAAGTGTTTACTCATGTCTTCTGGACAAGTTAATGCAACGCCTAGTGACTGGTACAGAATGCTAAATAACTCAGGTGAGTCTGAAGTGGCTTCTGCTCAGAACACTCAGTGCCCTGTGATAATACATGGGAAGTAACTCTAATGGAAGCATTGGTTATTAAAAGGCTGATGGATCTTTAAAGGATCTTTCTAGTTAAGGCTGCCATTCACCAGTCTCAGCTGTGTCACTTTCAGCTTGGTGACCTCCAGAGAGTCTCCACACCTGTGCAACTCAGTTTGCTTGTCCACAAAAACCTGGGCAATAATGTGAACTAACTCAGAAAGCTGCTTTTGTGCTTCAACAGGATTTAATATACATTCAACGTTTATTATTAAGAATAAGGAATTAACACCAAAATGGCACAAAGCTTTTCCAAGATTTCCCAGTTACTTAGAAGTGGGGCTGGTGTTGAAACCTTTATCTCTTACAGGTTTGGTTGTCTCTGGGAACCTGAAAGAAACAGTGCTGTCCTGGAAAAAGAGAAAACTCCTCCTTCTGGCAGATGACCTCTGAACTCTGGCTTGTTTGGCTCCTTTCACCTTCCAAGTCTTACCCTACAGTCAAACCCCAGAAAAAAAAAAAAAGAAGACAATTCTCAGTGCTCATAACTCAAGGAATTTTGTCTTAAGTATGTTCTCCAAAATGTCCAGTCACATCCAGGATAATTTCTAGATGTATTAAATATGCAAACAAACAAGGATGGCAAACCAACATACACTGGCTAGTTTTATACCAGTTTGCCACACGCTAGAATCATCGGAAAGGAAGGAACCCCAATTGAGAAAATGCCTTCATAAGATCAGGCTATAGGAAAGCCTATAGAACATTTTCTTAATTAGTGATAGATGTGGGAGGGCCCGGCCCATTGTGTCATTGCAGGTGGTGCCATCCCGGGCTGGTGGTTCTAGGTTCTATAAGAAAGCAAGCTGAGCAAGCCATGA
Organism: Lophiomys imhausi; assembly: GCA_907164525.1. NCBI lineage: Eukaryota > Metazoa > Chordata > Mammalia > Rodentia > Muridae > Lophiomys > Lophiomys imhausi. The sequence continues at coordinate 1,134,411 of CAJQZJ010032918.1, read as the reverse complement.
GGAGCAAGCCACTAGGCAGCACCCCTCCATGGCCTCTGAATCAATTCCTGCCTCCAGGGTTTCTCCCTTGTTTTTGCTCCTGTTCTGTTTTCCTTTGATTACAAACAAAAATGAAGAAGGTGAGCCAAATAAACCCCTCCTCCCAAGTTGCATTGCTCATGGTGTTTCATCATACCAATAGTAAGCCTGACTAAGACACAACTGGACAAGAGCTATGAAGATAACCAAATTGGATGAAAATTTTATAATAATCTATAGTGTAATGATGGTGTGCTTAGTTGTAAAATAGCAGGATGGGATTTTGTTTTCCAACGATTCTTTGGTCAAGTACATCTGAAAAAGAGACAATATAAAGTAGCACAAAGTGGTTGTTAATGAGTTTGACATTTAGGGATTTTTTTTTTTAACACATTCATTCTGGAAGGTAATGACATATAGCCTTCTCTTGAGGTCAGAAGATAAATCTCTATAGCCCATTCTCTCCAACCATCTGGTGAGATCCAAAGCTCCAGTTTCTGTCTTCAGGCCTTCAGAAGAGCTATCCTGTCCACCTATAAATGATCTTTTAAAATATATGTGTTGCCATCTTTGGAAAGCCATATTTTGGGAACTGCTGGCATCAGCTGTTGCCCCTCACATCAAATGGGGGTGGCATTTTTCATTGTAAGCTCTTTAAGTACACAAAGGAGCCGGCTAGTGTAGTTTTTCTTTTCCTTCTGCTTAGGGCAATACCTGTCACAGAGTAGAGAGGAAATGAGGAATAGTGGGAGACATAAAAGCATGTTCCTGGAAATCACAACATTGAACTGGGGCACCAACCACTGGTAGAGGAAAAGCCAGCAGGCCGTCTTTGAGCTCTTCATTGCGGGTTTCCCAGGAAGAAGGTTCCCACGGAGTTGGTGTTCACCAAACTGAAAGGTTCCCATCCTCTTGGTCATGGCCTCTTGCCATCCAAGATGGCGGCTCCCTGTCAACATGGATGGCAGCCTGGCTCAGTATTTGCAGAGGCTCCAGTCTTCATGAATTCCACACAAAATTGAGGTTCCTTCTCTGTTGTGTCACCAATCTCTCACAGGAATAGCCAGAGTAGAGTGGACTGTGTTCCCCACCCCCAGCAAACCCCTATTCCCTTCTCCAGTCAGGGAGCCCTAAGGCAGGGAAGGCTCCGCCAAACTTTCCTGGAGATTTAACCTTCTTTCCCAGGACCTTTAGCTCAGCTAAGTGGAGACACCTGGTGTCTGGTGTTGCAACTTCAAGAACATCAAAGAATCTGAACTGAAAATCAGACCTCCCAATAAAAATTGTCTCAACCCAGGACGTTTTCAAAGCAGCAAGTCAAATGGCAGCCCATCCTATCCCAAGAAGGCTGGCTTCCCTCTCAATATCCCCACCACTCAGACACGGTTTTCTCCATACCCCTGATTTTGGCACAGGAAGGAATCTACCACAATCACAAGGCAGTCAGAATGTGTTAGAAGCCTCTTCATTTTGTGGGGTGTTAAGTCACGGGGGGGTCAGGATATCTGTTTGCTGTTATATCTGCTTGGTGATCCTTAATAAGTAGTCAGAGTAGCCAAGTTCCGCCCCCTCGCCAATTTTTTTTTTTTTTTTTTTTTTGCCTAAACAAGGCCAGAGGAATATTAAAGTTTCACTAGGGAAGAAATATGGCCGCTGCCAGGAACTGATTAGTCATAAAACCCAAGGCATCCCGGCGTCCATCATCGCCTTGCTTTTAATGACTGAACTAAAAGAAATGACATCAGTTTTCAAAATAAGGTTATGAAAACACTCTGCACAGATGAGGCCTCCAAATATTTTGATAGAGCCCGAACAAAATACATATATATATCTATAGAGAGAAAAAAAAATCGAGACAAATCACAAAACATATGTTGTTATGTTCTGCTCTAAAAACCATGAAGTTTACCCAGAACCCTGTTATGGTAACTGCTTCACTTTTCATGCATTCCTAAATTACCATGTAATCTAAAACCTTGTTTTCAGCTGCCCTATAGTGGAAAGTCCCTTAAAAAATAAGCAGGGATGATGGCAGGCTCAGAAAGAAACCTGCCTATGTTGCTGCAAATGGAAGTGGTATTTATCAGGCCGACTCCTTTAAAACAACCACCACCTTAGTTACACAGAGACCCAGGAAATGCCGAAACCAGGAATTGTGTTTTAGTTTCTCTTCATTTTCAAACACGTGGATAGTTGGTGTAAAAATATATTCTTTTCCTGCAGGGACGTGACTGTAATTAGTGTGTGCCAAAACTCTCTCGCTGAGATTTCATTGTCTTATCTCCTTGCAGCATCTTAATGCGATTTTATTTTACTTTGTCAAAGTCCTATTAACATAAATGTGTTCTCCGTAGCAAACAGAGTTCTTTTTTATGCAAAACAGGATTCAGCTGACTCTAATAAAACAGCTTGCAGTCTATTAGACTACAACAGTAATGCGCTTATTTTGTTTGACAAATCAAGACCGCGTCAGAAGGCTCTAGACAAAGATTTGTCTTGTTTTCCAGAATAATTGCTAGGGTGGGGCTTCATTATGATCTGTAAATGAATAGTATCGCTTAGAACAAACACTTCATATATCTTTTATCTTCCCCTGCACACAGTTCTGAGTTTTCTTTGAAATCCTTGCTCTCCTTTTCCACATAAGTCATCAGAATGTTTCCAAAGAATTTTAACTGCCAGATTAATTATATCTTACAAACAAAGATAGATTGCTTACATTCTTTATTCAGAATCCCTGCCAGTATGGAGCAACTGGCAACAAATTAATCTCTTTTGCAACCCTACAAAATGTTTTGCTATGAAAAGGCCTGGAAGGTAAATGGATCCTTTAAAAAAAAAAAAAAAATCAAGTTGCTCATTCTGAAAGGCTAATCTGTAAGCAAAGAACAGAGGATTAAATGAATTTTACTATTCCCCTAAGCTTTTTTTTTTCTTTCTTTTCTGTTTTTTCCCCTTTTTCTTCTTTTTAGCATCTAGGTTATAACCCTCTGTTAATGTATTCAGTTAATTAAGTATTGCTGTGACCTGGTGGCAATTTCTGAAATCCAGGGAATTTTTTTTCCCTTTTTAAGTTCTACCTCCCCCACAGTGCCGGGTGTAATGTTTGCAGTGAGTCTATGTATGTCAGCCACCGTGCTTCCCTTACAAGCTTCTAGAATGTTTTAATAAATTTATCAACCAAAAAATATTACAAACATTTCATTTCCTTTGCCTCAGACACACACACACACACACACACACACACACACACACACACACACACACACACACCACTGCCTTCATTGCAAATTCTTGCCAGTATGAATCACCCTAAGTAATATTTGCTTTAACTTTAGTGTGGTTTAACAAACAACCTTTATATGGCTGGACTTCAAAGAGAGGAGAAATGAAGGTTAGAAATGTGATAGGCATAATCTATTATTAGGCATGAAACGTTACACCACTTTTAGCTATAACTCTAAAACCTGCATAATCTCGGTTTTTAACAAACTGCATAGCTATTGCATTTTCCCTTACACAAGCATTTATCTCCCAGTGTTTGTGAGAGAAATACTTTCCACTGTACCACGTGCCACTATTTGGCTTAATTTTTCCTAATATTTAATTTAGAAGGGGGGGGGGGAATGGTAATATTATAACAGGATTCTCCTGTGCCCTGGCCAAAATACTTAGTGTTCCTCCCTGAGTAAAATTAATCTGTTACCAGTTCCCTGACCTGCAAGTCAGGTTTCAGGAAGATAGGCAGGGAGGAGGGCAGAAGAAAGGGGTAAGTGAGGTTGGGGAGAGAGATAAGATCTCTTTCTTTGAGTAAGGGGGGGTGGTGTGGGGGAGCTAAGTAGAATGTCTCAACCCAGCCATGCCATCTGATGATAGAAAATAAGCTGAAAGTGTATCTTAGCAGTAGTGTTTAAAGACATTTATTAACTCCATCCATAACAATATTCACGGCAGGAACAGAAATTGTTAAAATCTGTACTGCAATTATTTCTTTAATGGCGTGGGAGGGAGGAAGGGGGGGCTCCAGCTCCTTATTTCTCTCTTTTTTTCCCCTCACATATATCTGTACTTTAAAAAAAAAAATCTAATGATATGAAATAAGTCAGATATCAAGAGAGCTTGTAGCACAAGAGAACACAAGACAGCACTGGGGATGCATGCATACACAGAAACAAAAATATCATCAGTAACATTTTGTTCTTGATTAAATTTGTGCTCCCTAATACAGTAGATTAAAAATAAGTCCAACTGTTAAACGCATTAGTGTTCAGCCATGGTTCTGGTGCCAGAAAAACAGATACTACTCCAGATCTGCCCTCTCTCTGTTAGACTCGAGGAGCCAGGGGAAATCTGACCCCCCTGGAAACCTGAACCCCAAAGTCCATCCATGACCCTGTAGTTTGGGGATTCCTTATTTTCGTCTAGTGATGAAATCTCAGAACCATCTTAATATTTTCCCACACTGAGTCAAAACTCGGCATCTCTCAGCAAGGCTGTAAGAAAATACGTGTTAGGAAATGGAGAAAGGATTGCTAATAGCCACAATGAGAGCACTTACACTCGGGAAGGAATATTAAATTGAGTTGTTGTCTGCTGAATAGGTATTCACGAAACTCGCATCTTTTAAAGAGTTGCAAGGCATGCTGTCCCCTCCACAAGAATTTGAAGAGAGATGGCTCCACAGTTAAGAGTGCATTCTGCTCCTGCAGAGGACCCAAGTTTGATTCTCATCACCTACAACAGGAACCTCATAACCATCTGTAATTCCAGCTCCTGAGGCTCTGATGCCCTCTTCTGGAGGCCACAGACTCCTACACTCACACATGCACACACCTACACATGCATACACAGAATTAAAAATGAAATAAATCTCTTATTTACAAAATCAATTATTTAACTGGGGCAGAAAGTTACAGTGATTCCTCCACACTGACACACTAGAGATCATGGCTAACTGTCATCTGGTGGATGGTGCTAAATGAACTTGGAAAGAGAGTTTGGCCAAAGCCATCCAGGACAGGCCCAACTTTGCTGAGCACAAAATGTAAACATTGGCTTGCCCAACCTTGTCCATTGTTGTGGAAGCATGAGACCCTTTGAATTTATTCAAAAACAAAAACTGGCTTCCCAGAGAGATGGCTCAGCGGTTAAGTTAAAAGAACACAAGTTTGGTTATATCCAGCAGCTTACAATCATCTTTAACTCCAGCTCCAGAGGGATCTGCAACCTCTGGCTGGCCTCTGTAGACACTTGCCCTAACATGGGTGTGTGTGTGTGTGTGTGTGTGTGTGTGTGTGTGTGTGTGTGTACAGATAAACATTAAAAAACTTTATTTAAAAAAGAAAACTAAACTAATTGAAAATTAATATAATTTTTAGATTATATTAATGTTCTTTACCTGAACTGTGTTTTATTCCTCTATGTGTTTTCTTTTAGTATGTATTTTTGTTACAAAAAAAACCATGCATTCATATATTTTATTGTAACAAAAATACCAATTCTCATTCCTCATCCCCTTCTTCCGACAGATTCTCCCCTCCCTTTTCCTCCTTCTCCACTCCTGGCATATTTTCCTGGTCTTTGGTCATTTTAGCTTAATAGGTTACTTGGTTGCTGACACTCCGTTTCACACAGATGTGGTGTTTTCTTCTGTGGGGATAGGGCTATAACATCTGTAAATCTACAAAGTAATAACTTCCCAAAAGCAATGCAGATAGCTGAAGATATTGCTATGAAGAAGAAGAAGAAGAAGAAGAAGAAGAAGAAGAAGAAGAAGAAGAAGA
>CAJQZJ010032918.1:1069609-1118473 GCA_907164525.1 Lophiomys imhausi | reverse complement strand
AGATAGATAGATAGATGATAAATAGACTGACTTTAAATAAATCAGAAAATATGCACAGTGAAAACTTCGGGTAGTTATCTTTGGTAGATGGGATGAGAATATCATTTTTTACTTCAATACTTATTATTTTATAATTGTCAATAAAAACTGGTGACTATATGAATATTTTAACTCCTCTTCTCTGGAAAAAAGAAAGAAAGAAAGAAAGAAACCCTGCCATGTTAACACAGGTTGAGAAAATGTCATTTACCAAAGAATTTTTGGCATGGATGAATTGAAGTCCTTCTTCTGAAACCCATCACAAGCATGATGGGTGAATACCAATGCTAGTGTGTGATAGGCTGACTTCAGTCATACAATTGGTACTTAGCTTCCACACCTTTCAAGTCTCTGGGGTTAGTCAGCATCCATGGACGTACCATTTCCTTTCTACCAAGGTGCCTTTCTGTACCAGTACTTGTTTCTCTTCAGGTCTCCAGAAGCCTTCTCCCAAAAAAATAGGTATCTCTGACAACAGGGTTATCTCCAGAGAGTATGTTTCTGAATACCATTGCTAAACTGTAACCCTGCAAGTCATTACTGGTTGTCCATGACTCTCCCCTGGCGCACAGTCACTGATACTCCATGGGCTAGTCAAATGAGGTCTTCACCAAAGAGTCAAGGGGACTGTTGAGAAGAATATAAAATGCAGTCAGTCACACAGGCAGCCCAGTGAGTGCCACTAAACGTAATGTCCTCCATTAGGTGCATGGCAGCCTGTTCTGTGAGGCTTCCTCTCTATAATCATCTGCAGGACAAGGTAGGAATGGGGTTTGCCGTCCTTGTCCACTCATAGAGCACACAGTTAATCAAACCCAACACCCTAGAAGCTCGGATCCCTGTCTGACATGGGAAGCCACATCATGCAGTTCCACAAAAGTGTTCATGAATATTACGCTCCTTCCAACCACTCCATCATTTCCTCCTCACCATTCCCACTCTTTGGCTATTTCCTGCGCTGTGTAATTCATGTTATCATTACAACACCAGGCATCTCTTTGAGTTCCAGCCACCCTCCCCCTCTCCGTTTGCAAAGGACTAGGAAGAAAAAAATCACTTTGTCTGATGCCAATCTGTTTCCTGTCACTGTATCCCATAAATTGCTTCCATCTACCAAGGGAAAAGCCATTAGTTCACTTCTCTCAGTTCATGGTTCCTACTGTTATCTCTGTCCCTGTAGCCTACTTCTAGTCTTCTGAAGCACTGAGTCATCTAGGACCTGGAAAGAAATTACAGATTATGTGCTAATTTCTCTCTCTCTCACTGTGCACCTAAGTACATCATTAAGCTGAGAGCAGTGGGCTTCCACTTATAATCACAGCACTAGGAAACTGAGGCAGGCAGATCAGCTGTATATGGTAAGTTGGATGTTTATGACTTAGATGTATCTTAGAGTTTTGCAGTTTTCAACTTGATTGGATCTGGAAACAGAAGAGAGACAAGCCTCTGGGTAGGTCTGGGAGGGTGTTACTAGAAGAGGAAAGACCTTATCTGGAGTGTGAAGAACCTTCCAGTGACAGATATTGGAAGGATTAAAGGAAAAGCTCTTGCCTTTTGCCTGCCTGATTTCACTCCTTGCTGGTAAAGGCATCTACTCTGATGCTGCAATCATTCTTCGTTGACAGCATAACCCAGTTTCTGCAGCTTTCCAACATGAATGGACTACCAGTGCCTGCCCAGGAATCTCCAAGGTTTCCTCACAAGTCTCCTGAACCATCCCGCCTCATAGACTGAGCAGCTACCAAATTCCCAGCCTCTTCACCATGAATAACTGTTGTTGAACTACCCAGTGCATATCATGTAACACAAGCTGATAAATTTCCCTTTAATAATATTATTTCTATCTATTCTGTTCCTCTGGAGAACCCAGCCTGATAAAAGCAGTAAGGAACAAAAATGCAGATACAGTCTAGGCATGTGTTTTATTCTACCACGTAAACTCACCACTGTCTCTGGTGGGATTTTCAGTGGTGATGGTAGAGGAGGTGGTGATAGCAGATGTTGCCATTCCATCAAGCTGCAGCACACCTGTAACTTGCTTCTTGCAGCAAAGAATCTGGATTGGCCACCAAGTCAATGCTCCCTTCACCTATGATCATTTTGGAGGACTTCTGGTTCCTTCACAATAACATGGCTGTGGGTAAAGAATAGAAAAAAGTTACAAGTTCTTGACATGACCTTCCTATTGCTGATCTGAAAACAGCAAATTCCTACGTAACCCACCCTGGTTAATTTTCAACTGGACTGGACTTAGAATCACCTATGAAGTATACCTTTAGAAATGACTCTATGAGTTCATTTCTAGAGACATTTAATTGGGGTGGGAAGATTTACCTTTAATGAAGTTACTGCCATTCTATTAGTCAGGGTACCGGAAGTAATAAAAAGGAGACAGTGAGCTGAGCACTGGCATTCAACTTTCTCCACTTCCTGATTATAGATGCAGTGTGAGGAGTTGCCTCCTCTACCACAATGGATTATACCCCCAAACAGTAAACCAAAAGAAACCTTCCTTCCCAAGTTGTTTTTGTTGAGAATTTTGTCACAGCAACAGGAAATGTAACTAGTATTATACACTTCTCAAATACCACAGCAACAGGAAATGTAACTAGCATTATACGCTTCTCAAATATCACACCCTGTAGTTTTCCCTGTAATATCCTTATGCTTTATCTAGTATAATTTTCCTTTATTGACTTAATTTTTAAAAACATTTTGGCCTCTTTCTGCTATGCTTCAAACTCCTCATGCAAGACACCACCTCTAATTTTTTCTTTACACTCAAAGTATACAGTGGTTGGCCTGTGATAATGGCCTAATAGATACCTGTAAATACTAAAAGAAAAATGAGCTTTGGGTGTGGCTACTTGATAGAGTGATCAACTATCACGCAGAAAGCCCTGGGTTCAATCCTGAGCACCCAATAAACCAAGAGTGGTAGTGTGTCTCTGTAATCCCAAAACTTAAGGAAACAGAGGCAGAAGGATCAGGAGTTCAAGGTCATCCTTAACTACATAGCAAGTTTGAGACTTGTCTAAAAAGAGGAAGGAAGGGAGGAAGGAAGGAAGCAAGCAAATAAAGAATGAAGGAAGGGTAGGAAAGAGGTAGAGAGGGAAGGAGGTAGAAAGAGTGAGAAAGAGGGAGGAAGGGAGGAAAAAAGAAGGAAGGGAGGCAGTAAAGGGAAGAAAACAGGTGCCTGAAAGAATTCTCCATTTTTCTTCATATTTTCTTTTCCTGTTGATCTTATTTGTAATTTCCCTATTGTTTCTGCTTTTAAGTTGCACATACAGCCTGAACATGTTCGGATTAAAGTTTTTGTAATTACCAGATATCATCAGAGTGAGATGTCATAATAATGAAATGTTTGAAATTTTCAGGAGTATCTCCTAATTTTAATTAATTGTTGACGACCTTTTCAAAGTAGGCTGTAGACATCCCTACTTTCTTGAACAGACTAGAAAGGTTATAATGTATTGCTTTCCTGATGAGTTAGGCAATTTTATGAACATGAATTATTGTGTTCTAATATCATATAATGAAGTCCCTGGGGAGGCAGTGGGACAAGCAGAGTTGTTGGCTCCAACACTGAGACTCCTAAAGTTTCTGTTCTTCAGTGTTTGATTCTTGGGTCAGAGCTTTGTGATTCCAAGTGTCATCATCATTTTGTTAGTATCATAAAGTGCAGTCCGACTTTCCTTGTTCATATCACACTTTCAATAGATTATTGGATGAATTGGTTAAAAAGCAGGGCTTTGTGACAGCCCCTCAGTTGCTGCTCTTCAGTTAAAAAGGGGTACTATCAACATGGAAACAGCAAGCTTCAGAACAGCCAGCCACAGAACAAAAGAAATGTTAGAAGAGTTTTGGTGGCCAGCCTAGTGAGATGAGACTCTTTAGAAGCCCTGAAAATGCAGGTACTTCGTGTGGAATTCCAGGAGGCAAGCCAGGCAGGACTAGACAGCAAGCTCGCACTGACTTTGCCTGTTGCCCATCACTCCTACCTCTTTGCTATCCCCAAGCTTCATGGTGGCTGATGTCACTAAGTCATCAGGATTTAATCTCCTCCAGAAAAGGCCCTCAATTCTTGCAGACATCAGTCAGAAAGCCAGTGTTGATCACTGAAAAACAACATCAGCAGATACAAAAGTATGAGCTTCCAGGACACCAACTTCACTCTAGGAAGACAGTCCTTCAGTGCTGTATAGGGTCTTCATCTATTCACTGGTCAATCTACCAGATTCGACCTGGAAGTCGAAACCATTTCTATTTATTAAGTGATTGTTTGGCATTAACAAAGCATTTTATTTTTACCTCACTGAGGATCCATGTATTAGGGTATTCTCTGTTGCTGTGATAAACGCCATGCCCAAAAGCAATTTGAAGAGGGAGGGGTTTATTTGATTTACTGGATACAGTCCATCATCCAGAAATATCAGGTCAGAAACTCTCACAGAGACAGTGGAAGAACACTACTCACTGACTAGCTCCCTGGTTCATATAAGGTTACCTCTCTTACACAGCCCTGGCTCACCTTCATAGGGATGGCACCACCCACAGTGGACTGCACTCCCCTACATCAATTAACAAACAAATGCCCCACAGACAGGTCCCCAGGCCAATCTGTCAGAGCCAATTCTTCAGGTGAGGTCTCCTCTTCCAAGGTATGCAAGGTTGACAACCAGACTAGCTATCACAGTTTAGAATCACCCAATGACACAAGCAATATTACCCCCCCAACTTTGAAGTGGGGGGAAGCACTATCTGGAGAGGTTTTATAATTTCCAAATGACACAGAGCTAGTAATTAGTAGCATTGACAGTAAATCTTAGAGCCTGCCTGCCCCATACTCCACAGCCTCAACGCTGAACTACTTACTCTTCTCTAGACTTGGGGGGAGTTGCTTGCTAGCACTGAGTATACTCTAACACAGATTGAACACCCACTTGGCAGAGATATTATAGAAAGGATTGAAGTATCAGATGGAGCTAAACCAAAAGACCATTTAAATCCCTGGCAATTCTGACAGCCTTGTATTTCCATGTGTTCTTTGAAAATAGAATTGCATAGATGAGGCAAAATCTCATGACTCTCAAATGTCAGTAGACAAATTTGGAGGTTTCTGTGTGTTTGTAGTTTCAGGATAATATGCACGAGGGTATTATTGATGATGTTTGTCTGAGAGGAACCCTATTATTGAATTTGTTTACCAGAGAAATATGATGTGTTTAAAGAGGTAATGAGCAGGGAGCTACAGAGCCAAGTAGTCTCTAGAGCAGGCAGTGTTGGGTGGAGAGTGTCTATTCATTGAATGGTTCATGTTTGGTCTCGGGGATGGAGAGATACTGCAGGCACACCTGACCCCAACCGGCTTAAGCTCCACCCATCTTGTTTAAGCCCCGCCCAACCATCTTAAGCTCCGCCTTGCTCAAGACAGACCATTCTCCATCAGGCTAGCTCCAAAGAGGAAGAAGTCCCTCTCAAATTATTTCTGAGCCTTTGAAGAGACCCAGAATACATCCACCATGTCATCTACATGGTCTCTCACCATCTCCTTGAACTCATCTCTCTCATCTTCTGCAGGTCTCAGCTGTTCAGTCTAAACCTTATCTCACATGGCCATGTATGTGAGTTGTTTGCTTTTAGGGGGCCTTGCAAGCCACACCTCATGGGCCAGTACAACAGATTGGCTCAACCCTATTCCTATTTGTTTTAGGAAATACAGAACAGTCTAGGCTGGCTCTATTCTTTGTTAGTTTTCCTGTTTTCTGTTGGCCCAAGAAAGAACAGGCAAGAGAAATAGTCACTAGGAGAAATAATAGCTATCATCTGTTATGGCCTACAATGGAGGAGGCACTGTGTTAAGAACTTCTGCACTTGCCAGGAATGTTTTCGCACCATATGGTGGTGCCTCCAGCATTCAGGAATCAAAGACAGGTGGATCTCTGTGTTCAAGGCCAGCCTAGTCTACATATCGAGTTTTAGGACAGTCATGACTACAGGACTACAGAAAGAAACCTGTCTTAAAAAAAAAAGACAAGTTTTGCATTCATTCATTCCCTCATTCATTTTATTCATCCATTCATTCTCATTTCCCTTTCAAATATAAATACCCTGACATCATTTTCAATTGCTCTCTTTCTTTTAAATTCAAAGATCTTGAAGTCCTGAGCAGTGGCCTATGACTTGGTGAGAATTACATTTCTAGCACACATTGTAACTGAGATTCAAAACATTAAACCAAAGTTTATCGTCTCCCAAGGCCAAGGTCTTTATCTGTGCATCACGTATGACCAATCAGAGTGTGCTCCTTCTTTGCCCTGACACTCAGTGACAGAATTGCCACAGTAACCACTATCTGGCAGAGCACCTCAGAGTCACAGCCCCTGCTGGCTTTCTCCTTGTTTACTCCTCCATTCCCCAGGCAGCACAGGAGCTCACTTTCTCTTTTGTCCCTGTCACAAATATTTACTGAGCGAATAGTAAATAGCAGGCATCATTCTAGAAGTTGAACATCAGCAAAGCAGATGAGAACCCAGCTCATAGGCCCTACAGAACAACCACAACAAAAAAAAGGTAATAGGAAGAAAACAAATATTTAGGGATAATTTTAGGAAGTGGGAAATTGCTTTACAAAAAAAAAAAGTAGAATCAAAAAACTGGATAAGGATCGGGATTTCAAAATGTATGCAAGCACTTGTTTTCATTTGGGTACAGTGAAACCTGCAAATCATCAGGTGGCCAACAGTGACAAAAGTGTTTATTGCTCACAGTGCCCAGGATAAAAAGCGTCTGCACCATGGTGGGTCATGTGGTGGGAGACAGGAAGCACCACTGATCTTGGATACAGATGGTGTGGACACAGCTTTCATCATAGTGTTTTATGAGGCCACGTGGAGAGAACTGACTAGGCATGACGAAGAGTTAAGGAAAGGAAAACCTAGCGGGATGTGAGCCTTACAGTCTTATAATACCCGGTCCTGGGGTGGTTTAGGAAAGAAGAATGGTGTTCCCATCTGTAAGAACCCTATTCCAGGAGGCCAGGGTAGATATGGACCCAGCCACAGACTGTTGCATGTAAAAGCTGTCTTGCTTCAAGGCTATAGTGATCCCTGGAAGAGGAAGTCTCTCTTTGGTTTATAGAGCCCCAGTACAGAAAATGGCAGCATGATTGACATCGTGGGGGTTAGAAAAAGGACAGTGACTCTGTAGAGTGATGAGAAGACACTGGAATTCAGCCTGTGGGAAATGAGGTATAGGTAAGGGATGTTTTTGCAGTAGCAGCTGGCTGGCTGACGGTTTTGTCTTCATGTTTTCTTAGTATCAAAACCGCCAAACACCTACAAAAGTAGAGACATTGTAAAAACTCTCATTCTTTTATCAGCCAACAGTCAACTCGGATGATCTAATGTCACCTAAACCCAAGGCTCTAGACCAACCCCTTGGTTATTTTGAGTACATCCTAGTCATTTTGTATGCAAACTCTTCATCGTTTCTCTTGAAAATATAAGAAAAGGAAACCCACAATAGAATAATCATAGATAAAAGACAGATAAGTGGGAACTAAGAATGGAGCACAGTTGGTAAAATGCTTGCTTAGCATGCAGAAAACCCCGGGTTCCAACCCTGGGGCTGTAGTGTTTGCTTATAATCCCAGCCCTCAGAGGGTGGAGACAGGGCTACCAGGAATCCATCAGTCTGGGCCACAAAGAGTCTAAAATAGTCTTGAAAGCAGGGGTGAGGAGGGGAGGGAAGGGAGGTGAGAGGAAAAGTGGGAGGGGATGGGAGGAGAGGAGAGGAGAGAGATTAACATAAGACCCAAATAAAGTCCATATGTCTCTTTCTCATCCTTTTTTCCCAAACATTCATTATTTACTTATTTTTTATTTATTTATTTATTTATTTATTTATTTATTTATTTATTTGTTCAAGTTACATCTCAATCACAGCTCCTGCCCCCCTCCCCTCCTGGTCCCCCCCTCCTCCCCTCTTCCCCCCCCCCCCCTCCCCTCTTTTTTTTTTTTTAAAAGGGGCATATCTCCCCCCCCCCACCATCTCCCCTTTTAGTCCAATAAAAGGCACTTTTTCTTTTAACAATAAATACAATACAAAGCAATAATGTCTCTTAAGTTTCCTTTGAACTATAAAACCTTCCTTGTGACTCTCCCAGGTGTGATGTAATAACAGTCCTGGACTACCATGGGCTGGGTATGTGTTCAAGATGCAATGCTAACACCGGAGAGTTCTAGACAAGAGAAGTACACCCTCCTTGCCTCCAGCCTCTCACTGTTGATTTGGTGAAGGGTCTGGTTACCTGGACTGTACCGTTTCCACCATTGGGGTGGTGACATGTGCTTTGTCTGCTCAGCTTGCTGTATATCTCTGTCCCTTGTACTTGTTTTTCTTTTTTACAAGTGATAATTCGGTCTAAAAACTAGATCATATCCAGGATTAATATCTTAGCGATGGGGAAAATCTCCCTTCATGAATACTCATATGCACATCCATATACTACATCACATTGTATTTCTGTGCATGTAGTCTTTGCAGCCATGGAGCATGCTGCTTGCACACCATTTTCACTGGGCTGGAGAGAGAACTAGTGATTTTTTTTAAGCTGACATTATTGAAAGCCTACAGCAGTCACCTTTCTTTCCTGTTGGTGTGACAGTCCTTTGCAGAGCCACTGTGAGGTTGTACAATGCCGCCACTGTTGTCTGTGTGTCTCCTCTCTAAGAATCTCAATCAGTCAGGCACATCTTGACAGGGAAGGTGGAAGTCAACTCACCAGGAAATACAGTACGTGAAGAGTGTGAAGAGATGTGGGCGAGCCTCATTGCACTGAGGTGGGAGGCCACAGGGTGGGAGGCTGTCTTGCTTATGGGAAGGGAAGTGTTCACAAGAGAAAGGTGGTGAAGCCAAAGACAAGTGACACTTGCTGTCCAAGGAGGCACTATCTCATCACGCTTTAATGCTGTAATGCTACAGCAGCCGGGAAGTGGTGGCACACGCCTTTAATGCCAGAACTCCAGAGGTAGAGGCAGGCAGATCTCTGTGAGTTTGTGGCTATCCTGGTCTTCAACGAGAGTTCCAGGACAGCCAGGGACGTTACACAGAGAAACCCTGACTCCAAAAACAAACAACAACCAAAATCCTACAACAATCTCAGACTTTGAGCAGGGAAAGGAGTAGTGGCCTTATTTTAGAAACAAAAATGCCAAAATTTGGAAAGTGATGTCCTCACAATGCCATGAGTGACAAGCCACAGAATGAAGCTTTGCCATTGTGTCTTATGATGGTTTCCTGTTTGAGGGAATCTCTTAATAAATAATGACTAACAGTAAATAATAAACTCCACATGTGGCTGCTGTTATAACAAAATCCCTTAGATCCATAATTTATAAATAAGAAAGATAAACTTATTTCTCCTGTTTATAGGTGTTGTAAGGAAATTCAAGAATAAGATTCTGGTGAGTGTACTCGTGTCGCATCTGACCTGGGAGAAGACTGAAGAACAAAGGGAGATGAAGGCTGTGCACTTGTATGGCTGAAGAACAGAAGAGTAGTGGCCATTTAGATCTGATAGTACCAGCCTCTAATCCCAGCTAATCTGAAGCAAAGGCAGGAGGATTGCAAATTCAAAGTCAGCTCTGGGGAATGTAATGAGACTCCGTGTCAAAATAAAAAGTTGAAAAACAACAACTGGGTTTCTATACCAAGTAGTCCACCTGTCTCATAAAAAATGGTCAAATTGTTTAGGATAACTAAGAAATCCAAACTAATAGTCATTCAAGCATGTCATTTTGTTGGGTATTAGGGTAGTCCATCATGGTTATTTTCTAAGTTAATCAGAAATCAAGTTGCTAAGAGACAAGCAACATTTGCTTATCCAAATATATGGAGATAGTTAGGTGGTCTTCAAAAACCTCAAGAGATCTGTAGAATATGGCATTCAAAGAAGTTTTCTTAATTTAAGATTTTTTTGATGTTGAGACATGTCAACTCCTGACAGCACCCCCTAAGCTACTCCAAGTAGATGATGAGCATAAAAGAATCTCCAATTGGAGATGGTTGAATTAGTGGCAACCCTGTCACTTAGCAAGAAAAATCTCTTGCTTCAACTGTAGACAGCATGCTGTCTGAAAGGACAAAATTTGGAAGCAGGTAAGTTAACAGCCTAGCTCTGCCAAGACAGGGTGGGAAAGTCCTTCATAATTCCTGCTGTACAATTAATGTCTGTTAGAGAAACAGGGCCAAAAGGCTGAAGATTGATGCTGTAATGTATGGAGAGAAATTGGGGACTGTCCAGGCAACCAGTTGTCTGTCATTTCTTAGTTTTGGAAGCTGCTGGCCTTGTACTTCCTGTATATTCAGATATATTTATCCTTCTCAGGTCTCTGATGTGGTTGAAGACTAGACAGTTAGAGTCTCATAGTTAAATGTTGAGTTATTTAGGAATTAAGATGGTGTTCTGCCCAAATCAACAAAATCAGAAATGAAAAGAGAGAAATAACAACAGACATTGAGGAGATCCAGAAAATATGTGGGTACTACTTTAAAAATCTATATTCCACCAAGTTTGAAAACCTAAGCGAAATGGACAATTTCCTCAATAGATTCCACCTACCAAAACTAAATCAAGATCAAATTAACAGCTTAAACAGCCCAATAACCCCTAAGGAAATAGAAACAGTCATTAAAAATCTCCCAACCAAAAAAAGCCCAGGGCCAGATGGCTTTAGCATGGAATTCTACCAGACCTTCAAAGAGGAGCTAACACCAATACTTTTCAAACTCTTTCACAAAATAGAATCTGAAAGAACATTGCCAAACTCATTCTATGAGGACACAGTCACCCTGAATCCTAAACCACACAAAGACCCAAAAAAGGGAGAGAACTTCAGACCAATCTCCCTCATGAACATAGATGGAAAAATACTTAATAAAATACTAGCAAACCGAATTCAAGAACACATCAAAAGTATCATACATCATGATAAAGTAGGCTTCATCCCAGAGATGCAGGGATGGTTCAACATACGAAAGTCTATCAATGTAATTCACCATATAAACAAGATGAAAGAAAAAAACCACATGATAATCTCGCTAGATGCAGAAAAGCATTTGACAAAATCCAACACCCCTTCATGCTAAAAGTTCTGGAAAGAACGAGCATACAAGGACCATACCTAGAAATAATAAAGGCAATATACAGCAAGCCAGTGGACAACACCAAATTAAATGGAGAGAAGCTTGAAGCATTTCTCCTAAACTCAGGGACAAGACAAGGATGTCCACTTTCACCATATCTCTTCAATATAGTACTTGAAGTTCTTGCTAGAGCAATAAGACAACTAAAGGAGATCAAAGGGATAAATATCAGAAACAAAGAAGTCAAATTATCCCTATTTGCAGATGATATGATAGTATACATAAGTGACCCCAAAAATTACACCAGAGAATGCTTACAGCTGATAAACACTTTCAGCAAGGTGGCTGGATACAAAATTAATTCAAAAAAATCAGAAGCCCTTCTATTTACAACAAACAAATGTACCGAGAAAGAAATAAGGGAAACAACCCCCTTCACAATAGCCACAAACAATATAAAATACCTGGGGGTAACTCTAACCAAGCAAGTAAAGGACCTACACAACAAGAACTTCAAGCCCCTGAAGAAAGAAATGGAAAAGGCCTTTAGAAGATGGAAAGATCTCCCATGCTCATGGATAGGTAGGATCAACATAATAAAAATGGCTATCCTACCAAAAGCAACATATAGATTCAATGCAATTCCTATCAAAATACCAACACAATTCTTTATAGACCTGGAAAGAGCTATTCTCAATTTCATATGGAACAACAAAAAGCCAAGAATAGCTAAATTAATCCTGTACAATAAAAAAGCATCTGGGGGTATCACCATCCCAGATTTCAAGCTGTACTATAGAACAATAATAGTAAAAACAGCATGGTATTGGTATAGAAACAGACCAGTAAATCAATGGAATTGAATTGAAGACCCAAAAATGGACCCACACCTATGGCCAACTAATCTTTGACAAAGAAGGCAAAATCGCACAATGGAAGAAGGACAGCATCTTCAACAAATGGTGCTGGTCCAACTGGATGTCCACTTGCAAAAGAATGAAATTAAACCCATACTTATCACCTTGTACAAAACTTAAGTCCAAGTGGATCAAAGCCGGTCACACTAAATCTACTAGAAGAAAAAGTGGGAGAAACCCTCGAACTCATTGGCACAGGTGACAACTTCCTGAATAGAACACCAACAGCTCAGGACCTGAGATCAACAACCCATAAATGGGACCTCATGAAACTGAAAAGCTTCTGTAAGGCAAAAGACACTGTCATTCGAACAAAATGGCAAACAACAGACTGGGAGAAAATCTTCACCAACCCCACATCTGATAGAGGGCTATTATCTAAAATCTACAAAGAACTCAAGAAACTAAATGCCAAGAAACCAAAAAATCCAATCAAAAAATGGGAGATGGAGCTAAATAGAGAATTCACAAAGGAGGAATCCCTAATGGCCGAGAGACACCTGAAGAAATGCTCAACATCCTTAATCATCAGAGAAATGCAACTCAAGACGACCCTGAGATTCCATCTCACACCTGTCAGAATGCTAAGATAAAGAGCTCAAATGACAGCACATGCTGGCAAGGGTGTGGAGAAAGGGGAACCCTACTCCATTGCTCATGAGAGTGCAGGCTTGTGCAACCACTATGGAGGTCAGTATGGCGATATCTTATAAAATTTGGAATAACTTTGCTTCAGGACCCAGCCATACCACTTCTGGGTATACACCCAAAGGACTCCTCATGGAGTCATAGGGAAGTCTCCTCAGCCATGTTCATAGCAGCCTTATTTGTAATAGCTAGAAATTGGAAACAACCCAGATGTCCCTCAACTGAAGAATCGATTAAAAAACTGTGGTACATCTATACAATGGAATATTACTCAGCTATCAGAAAAAATGAAATTATGCAATTTGCAACCAAATGGATGGAACTAGAGAAGCTCATCCTGAGTAAGCTAACCCAGACTCAGAAGGATGCACATGGCATCTATTCACTTATAGTAGGATTTTAGCTATATAGTACAGGATATCTGTACTACAACCAACACACCAAAAGGAACATGGACATAGACTTTTTTTTCTTTTTCCTTTCTTTTTTGTTGTTGTTCTTTGTTTTTGTGGGTTTGTGTGTTTGTTGGTCTTTTTTTAGTTTTCCCCTCGTAGCAAGGAGACACCTTTCACTGGCGGTACTGCCTCGTAGGCCCCCGGTGTATGAAGAGGCTCTTGGCCCTCATATGACTCCTGAACTATGGTGAGGGACTGTTATGTAGGGACACTCCACCCCAGAGGAACAAGAGGGAAGGGTTAGGGGGTAGAGGATGGGAGGGTGGGGCTGAGAAGCGGGGAAAGAGGACAATATGATAGAGATGTAACCTGAAGCAACAAACAAATTTATTAATTAAAAAGAAGCAGGTAACAATTTTAAAACACTGTAAATAAAATAAAGGTTACAGCCGTTCAACCTGGTTTTACAAACCTCCAAGAGTTGAAAAAACTTAGAGCTAAGGTAAAATACATGAAAAATGTGGTGTTAGCCCATGCCTTTTACTTCAGCAGAGATGGGAGGAGCACTATAGAGTTAGTGGTCTTATAAATTCTAGAGTTACATGGAACAGGGTGGTGAGGGTGCACACCCTTAATCCCATCATTCAAGAAGAGTACACCCTTAATCCCAACACACTAGAGACAGAAACAGGAAGATCTCAGAGCTCAAGGTCAGCCTGATACAAAACAAACTCTAAATTGAGAAACACTTCGATCCAGGAGTGGTGGAACACATCTTTAATCCCTTCAGATGGGAACAACATGTCTTTGATCCCAATAATTAGAAGGCAGAGACAGACACATGGGATTTGGAAGGACCTAAGTTTAAAAGCTACTTACAAAAGGCCTACTCAATACAAATAAATTGTCCTTTGAGATCTCAAAATATATACACTAAGGCTTGTTTAGTTCCAAAATAACAAAATAATTTCTTCTTTAGTCCAGATTGAAAGATAATACTTTATATATTGTCAAAAAACCAAATTTGCTTCAGGAGAAATATTACCTAACCCCCCCCCAAAAAAAAAATGGGTAATTGTCCCAGAGTTAGGATTAGGGCAGGGCTCTGTTCTTATCTTTCCAGGAGATTCAAAGCATCCATTCAAGGAACCCAGGGACAACTGGACAATGGAAACCTCAACAGAAAACAGAATCAGACACCAAAGAAGGCGAGTGGCCCAGATGATTCAGCCTTGCAGACTCCCTCAATAGCTGTTTCCATCAAAAGCCTACAACCACAACAACTCAAAATCGCTAAGATCGTTCAGCTCTACACACTGCCCCAGCCAGAACTTCAGTAAAGCCTGGAAGATCAGCTTCTGCCTACAAATTTCTTAGGACATCTAAACAGCTGAGCATAAAAGGACTGAACATAAAAGGATTGTACTAACATTTTTAACCACTTTTCCATTCTGGTTTGGGCCCCAAACAGGTTTACTACGACCCAAATCAGCAGGAAGTCATTTTAAGAGAGCGACGTCCCATGCCCAGAGGGTGGGGAGGGTGTTTCTCCCACCCCCCTTTTGGTTATTTGAAGGATAACAGAAAACTTTGTTATTTAGGGGAAGAGACTACAAGCTGTTGAATGGTCTTGTTAAATGGGTTTTGGAGGTTAGACCCAGGGACTTCCTTCTTTTTCTTTTCTGTATCCTTCTTTCTCTCCTATGTAGGAGTGCACAGACTTGAGAAAAATGGGACATAGACATAGTATGGGAAGGACCAAGAAGAAGGGACAGATTATTGAATATGCCCTATACCTTTGTATATTGATACAAAATTAGTGTTATATTTGGCTAAAGTGATATTGACCATTGTATATTGTGCAAAATTAAGATTGTATTGGACTACATCGGTATTGATCTTTGTATATTGATACAAAATTAAGAGTATATTTGGCCACATTGGAATAGATCTTTGTATAATGATACAAAATTAAAGGTAACGCTCCCTAATGGTATTGTACCTAGAGATACTTAAAAATGAAATGTGAAGCTCTGGCCTCTTGATACCAACCATCTTAAACTGTTTAGGATAGTTAAGAAATACAAACTCCTAGTCATGCAAGCGTGTCACTTTGTTAGCTACTATGACAGTCTATCACAGATATTCTCTAAGCTACTCAGAAATCAAGTTGTTAAGAGACAAGCAACATTTGCTTATCTAAATACAAGAGATAGATAGGGCATCTTCAAAAACCCCAAGAGATCTGCAGAATATGGCATTCAAAGATGATGTCTTAAATTAAGATTTTTTTTTAATATCAAGACATATCAGCACCCCCTATTCTACTCCAAGTAGAAGATGAGCATCAAAGAATCTCCAGTGTGAGATGGTTGAATTAGTGGCAAGCCTATCTCTTGGCAAGAAAAACCCCTTGCTTCAACTGTAGACAGACTTCTGTCCAAAAAGGACAAAACTTGGAAGCAGATAAGTCGACAGCCTAGCTCTGCCAAGACAGGGTAGGTAAGTCCTTCATAATTCCTGCTCTACAATCAATGTCTGTCAGAGAAACAGGACCAAAAGGCTGAAGATTGATGCTGTTACGTATGGAGAAAAAACAGGAACTGTCCAGGCAGCCACTGATATGTCATTTCTTAGTTTTAGATGATGCAGCCCCTGCACTTCCTACATAATCAGATATATTTATCCCTCTCAGGTCTCTGAGGTGGTTGAAGAATAGATAGCTAGAGTCTCATAGTTAAATTTTGAGTTGTTTAGGAATCAAGAGGGTGTTCTGTATCTAAGAAGATGTTTTTAATAGTGATGCAAGTTAGTATGAAAGCTGAGTCAGATATAGAACTTTAAACTCATGGAGATGGTTAGATGGTAGAATTTTAAAGTCAGGGGCCAAATATGTATGAACTGGACATTGGGAATGTATGCTGGGCCATTTAACTCTCATAAATGTGGCATATTTATTTCTGTTGTTTTACAGGAAGGGATTGTGACTGAGATGTAACTTGAAGAAATAAAAAAATAAAGTATAAAAAAAAGAAAAGAAAAAAGATGGTGTTCTGGATCTAATAAGATGTTTTTAAGATGGTGATGCAAGTTAGGACGGAAGCTGAGTTGGATATAGAACTTTAAATTCATGGAGATGGTTGCATAGTAGAATGTTAAAGTCAGGTGCCAAATACGTATTGACTGGACATTGGGAATGTATGCTAAGCCTTATAATTTTCGTAATTGTGACCTAATTATTTTTGTTTTTTTGTATTGTACTTGTTGTTATAAGAGAAAGAGCCATTTGTTGGACTGAAAGGGGGAGTTGTTGAGGGGAAAAAGATATATCTTAAACTTAAAAAAAGGACGAGGATGGGGGGTATGAGGGGGAAGAGGGTGGGAGGGTGGAACTGGAGGAGGGAGTAGGGAGGGGATTATGATTGAGTATAACTTGAAGAAATAAAAACAAATTAAAAAGAACTACTTACTGTTGATGCTATCTGTTTAAGCAGATATAGATTCCTTTTGTCCATCACTTTAAGCTTAATGTTTTGTTTTGGTTTTTTGTTTGTTTGTTTGTTTTTTTAGTAGTGGTACTACCCATCTAGCTGGGGGATTAATTGATTTCACATTCTTCACCTTGTATTTAAAAATTTAAGCAAATGTGTTATAATGGACATGCTTCCTTTTCATTGTCAGAAAAAAAGTTAGTCATTAAAGGGAATAAAAACGTTTTTAAAATGCTCAACTGAGTTTTATTTTATAAAGTAGCATTTTCTTTCTTCTAATTTTTAGAAATAACTACAAGTTCGTTGTCTTTTTAAAGTGAAAACAGATTGATGACTTGGTTGTTAATGGACTTGCCTCACTAGTGTGGAGACCTGAGTTAGGTGAGACCCACATAAACGTTGGGTGGATGTGGTGGCCAGCCTGTCATTCTAACCTTGGAAGGCGGAAATCAGAGATCCTCAGAGCAAGTGAGCTAGGAGACTAGTCCTATAGATGAGCTCCTGGCTGGACTGAGAGGCTCTACTTCAGTGAGTTAGATGATTCCTGACATAGAACTCAGGCTTCCACATACACGTACACACATGTACACACTCAGCCATATAAATGTGAACACACACACACACACACACACACACACACACACACACACGCACACGATCACTAGCCCCTAGTCCTTTCCTCACCATTTACACTGCCCTTGTAGTTCTTCTCACTTTCCCATGCTGTCCTGCTGCTCCTCTGAAACCCTTTCCCCAGCCATCCCATTTCTTCAACAAGCTCTTGTTAATTAGCCAAAAACTCTTACCAAGAGCCAGTAGCCTCAAGGCCCCCACACATAGGCCCCTGAACAGGTCATCAAACACTTCACATTGTTGTTGAATTGCCATACACCGCTGCCGCAAGGTAATGGTAAGAAAGCCCAACACAGAGCTGGGTGATTTGAATCTCAGGATCCCCAGCCCTTTACTCATTTGGCATTTCATAGCTACTGAAGAAACAGTTAGTGGACTCAGCTAATCTATTCCCAGCAAGCAAGGTTCTTTGTGCGCTGCTCAATCTCAGAACTTGTTCTAATTTGACTCTCGGTTTCATTTGAGATAGACGGAGCTGATTGCCCGATTACAATCATTTACTGAGCACACAAGCTGGGGACTTCAAAGGACAGCCTTGTCTCCCTTTCTACTCGTTGGCTGTAGCAGGCACTGTGCGTACTGGTTCCTTCCAGCCTTCACTCTTCCTCCATTGCCTAAGCTTGATGAAATTTCTCTCTACAGAACCATCCACCATCTCCCCAGTCTAACACTGAGCAGTGTAGGAGGAGGGAGGGGTGCAGACACACCCAGGAGTGGGGTTGGCACAGGACAAAACCTAAAGCCAGATAGCGTATTGAAGCCCTTGGCCACAATCAGTGCTTGAGGGATTTGAACATGCGCCAATCAGAGATTTAAAAAAAAAAAAAAAGACTCACAGTTGGCCCACAAAGGCAGGAAATGTGCTGATGTAACTGTGGTAGTTGTCTTGTCCCACCTGGTCACCAAGTCCAGTGCAGATGTGGAAGACCTTACTGAGAGAGAGGCAGCAGTAGAAAGCCACACCTACATTCTAGACTTGACATTTTCATGAGTACATCAACCTTTTTTTTTTTTTTTTGAGCTTTACTCAGTGGAAATCAGGGTTCCTATAGCTTGCAAACCAAGAGTCCTCCTCCACACGCCTACAAAGAAAATGTAACTGGAAATAATTATTATAAATTGAAACACAAAAACACCACTTTAAACAAATTATAGCTGATAAAAAAATGTGGCTATGTTTTGAATTTGCAATTTCCTAAGTGTTCTGTTTTGGTCACAAAATTTTACGACCTGGCACAACACAGATAAATGAAAACACACATATACACTAGTACACAAACACACAGGCACACAACCACACATGTATCCACACATATGTACACATATGCGCGCACATTTATGTACATGTATATATATATGTATATATAATCTCTATACTTTAATATGAGGATTTAAATGATAGTCTTCCTCACATAGGGCAGAGGTACAAGAGTGGTATGCAGAGGTGCAACTTTTGGGTAGCTGGAACCAAGGACCATGATGAACACTGTACATCCCAGGATACTGTCTCATACCGGCATAACTATGATGAAGCTGAATTTACAAATCAGATACAGTAAAGGACTAACAGAAACAGAACACACAACAATATACTGTAATATTTATGAATTATCTATTTCCAGAATTTTCCATTTGATATTTTCAGATCGCTTTGGCTATGGGTAGCTGAAACCATAGAAAATGGAATTGCAAGTGAAGTGAGCTATTACATTCTTCAAATACAAGCACAATGCAAGCCACTTAGTAGTCACCATGTTTTATAGAGTGGAATATCCTTCAGATAAAGAAATGCTATTGTGAGCCTTCTACAAAGGGAATATCTTAATTTAAAATTTTATTTATTTGTATGTGTGTGTGTGTGTGTGTGTGTGTGTGTGTGTGTGTGTGTGTCTGGAAGAGATGTGTGCAGGTGCTCTCAGAGGGCAAAAGAGGGCATAAGGTCCCCTGGAGCTGGAGTTGCAGAAGGGTGTGAGCTTCCTAACATGCATGCTAAGAACTTGGACCCTCTGGAAGAGCATTAAGTGTCCTTAACCACTGAGCAATCTCTCCAACCTCTTTGTTTGGAAAAGCAAATTAATGCTCTAATTATAAGGAGGGATTGCTTAAAGATAAGTTGGGCTTAAAACCTGAAGGAGAAAGATATTGGGTATGTATCCATGGCTGTATAGGAAACCTTGATAAAAGTCTGCTACTGGAACAATTAATTTATCTACCAAGTGTTTGTTTAGAAAATGCATTGTGTGCACTTATGAAACTTCAGGATGTGAAGTCTCATCGTCCTTGGAATATGACGTGAAGCTTAGACACAGCAGCCTGGTCTCTCAATAGTGTGACCTCTTGGAGTCTGAAAACAAAATCGACTTCCTTCATGCTGTGCTAGCAATTGGGTATACAGAAGTAAATAAAGCTGTCAACAGTATCCTCACAGAGCTGGACCAAGGACAGTGTGGTTAAGCTTTTTTTGACTATTACATTTCATTACTAGACGGGAAAAAAAATGAGTACTCATCCCTAGTAAATGTGAAATTTTTGTTTATAAATTTTATGCTACCACTATTTTCAAATATGTATTAAACAAAGCTCATTCATACACACAGTGAAAGAAAGAAAGAAAGAAAGAAAGAAAGAAAGAAAGAAAGAAAGAAAGAAAGAAAGAAGGGAGGGAGGGAGGGAGGGAGGGAGGGAGGGAGGGAGGGAGGAAGGAAGGAAGGAAGGAAGGAAGGAAGGAAGGAAGGAAGGAAGGAAGGAGACCATGTTTAATATTAAAACTCAGTACTTTCTCACAACCATCTTTAATGACCAAGGCTGGGCTTCCAATGGACAAGCAGAGGCTTACTGTAGTCACATCAGATGCCTTCAAAGAACAAACTTCCAGGGGCTGGAGAGATGGCTCAGTGGTTAAGAGCACCGGCTGCTCTTTTAGCAGACCCAGATTCATTTCCCAACATCCACATTGGAACTCACAACCATCTGTAACTCCAGTTCCAGGAGATCTGACAGCCTTTTCTGACCTGGATGAGCACCAGGCATCCAGGTGGTACACCTACATACATGCAGGCAAAGCATTCATAGCATAAAATAGGATAATAAACAAATAAAATACAATGTAAAATTACGGCTTTAAAAAACACTAACTTCCACTCTGACGCAGGGGTAAAGTTGATGATGTTCTTATCTACACCTGCCTATTTTCAATGGGAACTTGTGGACTCTTAAAACCACTTGAATTCGAGGCAACCACGGTCAAGCCAACTGTTAGACTGATTGAATTTTGGCTTTTCAACCATATGCTTTGGCTAGCACTGAGTAGGCAGAGAACTTGGGTGAATATTCCCCACAAAGCATCTTACTTATTGTCCAGGGCTGAAAGGCAGTGGGGGCAGAATCATCCAACAGTTTCTACAGAAGCAAGGCACCTGGATGAGGCTGGCTGCACACTCCAGCCAGGCCTTCGATTACGGAACATCAACATTCCTGTCAGCTATCTTCAAGACTAAATTGTGCAGCTCACAAACCACCAAAAAATGATGTTTCTTTAAACCAATCTCTACTTATATTTCTGCAAATCCAGTCAATCAACATTTATTGAGTGTCTGCTGTGAACACGATACATTAAATAGGATTTTTTTTCTGTCAAATGACCTGAGCCAATTTGTATGTGCATGCGTGTGTGTGTGTGTGTGTGTGTGTGTGCAAAACCCAGCTATATAGAGAGTCCTTAGTTAAAGCAAATTATTTTTCAACAAATGATTACTAAGTAAAGTTCGTATGCCTCTCTCGTGACGTGGTTATGAACACACATTAGCAACTCATAGCATGCCTCATTCCCTGCTACACTAATGAAAAATGATGGCTTGTCTTTCCAAAACTAAACCAATTATTCTTGTTTTTTGTCGAATGGAAATTTAGCTTGTGTTTAGTGACAGAATAACTAAATCAAGCTTATTTGGAAACCAAGTGTCAAGGTGGATTGTGTGTCGCTGGACTGACAAGAAGTGTAACCCAGGTAGCTTTGTAAGCCAGGTGGCTTTGGAGGAAAAAAAACAAAAACAAAAACAAAAACAAAAAAAACAAGACAAACAAACCAAATCTTCACTCTTGTGACTTCTTAGCGAATTGACCACATGTCCTCACCTCCATCTTTCTGTTTCTTGGCTTCTGTACTAACACGTCACATGACAGTATTTTACATAACCAACAGCATTCTCTCAGAAAGCTGCTCCATACACAAACGCCTGCCTGACTGAATATCACCATCTCAAAATTGCTACCTTAATCATATTTTTTTCAGGCTGTGTGAACAAAATAATGTTTCTTTAATTACGTGAACACTTTTTTGATATTTTAATGGCATTTTGGAAGACAGAGTGCCTGTGTCCCCTGGATCGGGTGGTATTAATCAGGTGTGACAGCTAGTTATTTGATACATTTCAAATCCCACTTGTATTTGCACTCGAGTAAGCTAGGACTGGATTTCTCAGTCCTGGCTCTCTAATGTCACTTGTGTTTCTGTCTGCAATGGCAACATAATTGAACCAAATTAGCACTATCTATAATTCAGTTCTAGCTTAGAGGCATCATTTTATTTTATTTTTTTAAACAATGAAATAAAAAAGCAGTCTCCCCTAGGATACATGTTAATAAATAAAGGTCTGAGATCTACATTCTAGATATTGGGTCTGTCCAACATGTTATTTTCCCTGGGGCTGCATGCATCCTGCTGTCAGGCTGTAAATAAGGCAGATCTATTTCATCACGGAACCCAGGTTTAGGGTTAGGAAATCGATCAGACACCAGCAGGGACGCCTTCACCTGGGTCAGGACACTGGGGACTACTTAGTTCCTATTAGGTGCTGTTTTAGGATATGGGAGTGTCAGTATCCGGGGC
The DNA here is from genome assembly GCA_907164525.1 of Lophiomys imhausi. Taxonomy (NCBI): domain Eukaryota; kingdom Metazoa; phylum Chordata; class Mammalia; order Rodentia; family Muridae; genus Lophiomys; species Lophiomys imhausi. The sequence goes on along the minus strand of CAJQZJ010032918.1, from coordinate 1,096,314 downwards.
GATTCGGACACTCGGTCATGCTAAGCTTTGTTAATGTGTTGGTCCCTCTGGAACCTCAAAGAAAGGCCCTAGAGGGCATGTCTAGGCCACCTTTGCTCAAACTCCGCCAGCCTGGTCACTCAACACAGAGAAAAAAAAAAAAATCCCGCCCCAGACATCACGGCACTGTGACTGTAGAGTGTTTTCTGTGGAATGTGGAGTATAAATACCAGCCAGTTCTCTCATATTACAGAGAAAGACGGTAAGGCCCAGAGACCCAACTTTAGTCACAAAGCAAATATGCTCAAATTCCCTTCTCCTTCCCTCACCAATTTTCTACCTCCTGCACTGGCCTTAACTGCAAAGCTGAGTTCTACACAGTCAGGTGGTGATAAGAGTTGAAAAGCAGCATGTCATAAATTGTACGTACAGGAAACTTAAAGTGAGATCAGAGACTCTCTGTGTGTGACACTGGCAAGGCAATGCTGGGTTCCTAGTTTATGTACCATACTCTGGGTGGAGAGACCAGAGAGGAGCGATACATCCCACACAATCCACATCAGCTTGACGGAATTCCAATACCTGGTTCCGTTACCTTCTGCATCTTACTCTACCAAACAAGTCTACCTTGTGGCCCATGGGTGGTATGCATCCCAGGATGACTGTGTATACAACCCAACACATCTGTAGCCAGCAGTGTCCCTGTTGCAATGTCAAAAGTTTGGACACACTTGTGAGTCTATGCCAAGCCCAACACTAGAGACCACAGGTGAAGAACTCAGAGAGTAAAGGACCACACATGCCTGGTCTACAATATCGGCTCCTCTTATCTTTATTTCATTGTTACTTTATGGGAGCAAAGGCCATCAAGATCTTGCCAGAATCTCTGAATATTTAAAAGAAAATCTTCTCATGTTAGATTTTAATTTTGAAGTGAAAAGAGACAAGCAAGTAGATGAATGAATGAATAAATGACTGGTGAATGGATAAATGACTGGGTATATAGAAGAGAGACACATATAAACAAGAGATGAATGAGTGATAATAGAAGATCTACAGATGATAGATAGCAGATGGGTAGATGATAGATTATAGATAGATAGATAAATAGATAATGACAGATACAACCATACATACATATGTATATAGATACATGATAGACAGATAGATACATACATACATAGATAGAGAGACAGACAGATAGATACATGACAGATACAACCATACATACATACATATGTATATAGATACATGATAGATAGATACATAGATAATTAGATAATTAGTTACATAGATAGATAGCTTTGGTAATATCTCCCCATTGTTGAAGTTAGAAGCGGCTTGAAAGGTTTTGAAGCACTACATAGACCATCCAATGGCTGGCATCCCTCCAGCTTGCCTTTTCACAAGTATGTTGTTGTCTTCCAGTCTTGCCATGGACTATAAGTGTTACCGTGATTATGTTTTCACCATAAGGGCAATAGACTTCACTTTGGACCATTTAACAAACATGCCTGTGCTTGACCAAATAGAGTTAACTCAACCAGTAATAACCAATTCCAGTGCTTGAGCAACAGAACAGTAAAGACCAAGTCCCTCCAAATCCCACTGGTGTCTAGTGTCCCTGTGGCTACCATGCTACATTCCATCAAGAGGGCGAAAGCACCCATGGCAAGGAATTTCCCTCCAGGGTAAGGCCAGACTTGTGCCCTAGGCCTCAAGGGGTCTGGGCTATCATTCCCAACATAGCCTCTACCTGCTGAAATGGGATGGTATGAAGAAGCTGAAAGCTCCTGCTATGAGCTCAAGGCAGCCCAGTTTGAATCTGGTCTTGGTTTCACAAAGCTGAGGGGGATCCGACTCATGGTGTACCTTCCCAAGTAGCTGTGATAGTTAATAATAACTGTCAATTTGACAGGATCTAGAACCACTTAGGATATAAGTCCCTGGGTATGTCTGTGGGACAATTTCTAAACTGGGTTAATTAGGATTGGAAGACCTTCCCTAAAGGTGGATGGTACCATTCCATTGGGCTGGAGCTCAATACCATCATTCATCTCCTTTCTGCTTCCTGATGAGCATCTACCTCAAGGTCCCCCCCCCCCACCACCTTCCAGCATGGGCTGTAACCTCAAACTGTGTCAAAATAAACCCTTCCTTTCTTCAGTTACACTTGTCAGCTGTTTTATCCCAGCAATCTGTAAATTAACCAAGGTGACTAATGTGGTGGGAATTTCATGGCATTCGATGGTATCAGATGTGCTGATACCATCACAGCCCCCTCCAACACCTCCCAGCACTACTATTCTACCACAGTCTCAGAGGGAAAGACTTGGATTTTAGGAGGTAGGACAATCTAGCTGGTTACCTCTGTGTCACCTCAGTATATCACTTAAGCTAGTGGAGATATGACTTCCCCAGCCAAGACTAAGAAAAACAGTCCTTATCAGATACACTATCTTTTGCCTTTTGTAGAAATTATAGAGATCCCTTTGCCATACAGTAGACACTCACTATTTTTTAATTCCTTAATCCATCTTGGGAGGTTTGCTGTTGTTTCTATCTTTCTTTTGAGATAAGTTCTTACGTACTCCAGGAAGGCCTCAAACATGATATGTAGCCAAGGATGACCTCCACCTTCAGAATACTGGGATTATAGGCATGTACCGCCATGCTCGGTTTATCTGATACTGGTATTAAATCCAGGGCTTTGTGTGTGCTGGACCAACTGCCTTACATCCTCAGCCATCCCAAAATCTTAGTTTTATACCTAAAGTAATTCTAGCCAGCCTAATCCTGAAATGAAAAGTAAATAAATGGACAGTATTAAACTCTACAAACATCCCTGCTCTGAACTTTGTGGAAAGAAGTGGCACTTGGTAAAGAAGATAAAGCTGTACCACAGAAGGCATCCAGTAGCTAGAGTCAAGAACTGAGGCATTTAGAATTAAACAAGGACAATCAACTGTCACTGATCCCAGAGCAAGGGTGGGGAAACAAGGTTGAAAAATGCTGTCTCTTACTCAAAATCATTGTCTTTTTTTAAATTTATTTTATTTTATGTGTATGAATGTTTTCCCTGCTGACATGTTCAGGTACCATATGTATGCACTTCCAGCAGAGCCCAGAAGAGGGGCATCAGCTCCCCTGAAGTTACAGAAGGCTGTGAGCCATCATGTGGGAGCTAGGAACTGAACCTCAGTCCTCTGGAAGAGCAGTCAGTGCTCTTAACCCCTGAGCCATCTCTCCAGCTCCCAAAATGACTTTCAGCCACAGCTCAGGCTTCTTACTTTTCTACAATGAGCACCAGTATGAATCATTCCCATGGTGGTAGTTTCTTCACTTAAAATGATCAGCCCTATGACAATTCCCGTTCTCTTTCTGGCCTTTCCCATCCTCACCTTTACTGTAACTAGACAGCCCATGGAAATGAAGCATACAGAGAGACCCAGGGGTCAAACATACTGTTCTTGGGGAATCAAATTAAAGGCAGGTCCAATTTGGGACCTGTCCCTTTCTCCTTTCAAGCTGGCCTGTGGGGACAGTTGAGTAGTCTCCCTCTTGGATCAAAACTATTTTCGAGTGGCTCAGATTTCCAGTACAGAAAGCTTCTTTGATAGAGATCTAGTTCAGCTTTGATCATGAAACCATTTCCCACTTCCCTGTGAATTTTAACCAAAGCAGGGAAACTGAGCCAAGGCTTGCTCATCAGCCCAGGGTGAATGCTGCAGATCAAGGCAGAAGACAGACAGGGAGGACAGCAGGTTCCCCCGGGCACCACAGGAAGGCTCCCTGTTAGCACCAAAACCCATGAGGAAGAGATGCACTCTAAATTGAAATAGAGCACCCTGTTTCCCCCTCTTCCTCCCTCTCCACATGCATGCAGATAAACACATGAGGCTCAGGCCTGGAAAAAGCATTGGTTTCGTTCCAAGCATAAAAATGGGCTTAGAAGATTGGGGTTTCCTGTCTTATCACTTTCCTGGCCACAAATACTTTTTATTATAAGCCCTGAAAATCAAGGGTTATTTAATAAATTAGCACTTCAGCTGCTCAGGGTCCCCCAGTCAGCCTCGGTTCAGTTACTGGCCCCCTGTTCATCGAAGTCAGGCGGTTAATCCCACCTCACCTCTCTTCACTCAGTGAGAATTATTTTCTACTACTGCTGTGTTCTATGGCTTAACTATATTTTCTTGAGTTGCTATATTACAATATTTCTGCTCTGATCCTGCCCCCACTCCCAGTAATCCTTCATGAGGAAGAGAGACAAAGTCTGGAATGTGGTGAAGTAAGCTCAGAAGATTTTATGGCGTTTTACAAATTTCTCTTGGCCTCAGAAATGGCAAAATAATCGTACAAAGAAACCAAGCCCTTTGCCTGCAGGACAATACATGGGTTTTTATTAAAAGAGGAATTTAAATGCCTCCTGTGCACAGACTGTTTTAACTAGAAGGACTTAGAAAATTAATTTCTGCCTATAATCTCTTATAGATAATACTATAAAAATAGTTCCTTTTTAAGTAGCATATTTCATGCAAATATCAAAAAGCCTTTTATCTGTGTTCAAGATTTCTTGTTCTATTTCTGTCCCCTGTTTCCTTCTCTTAGCTTGAGGATCAGGCTTTGGAGCACCACGCTTGTTGCTAAGGGGCAGAGCCCAGAGGCAAGAGGAGGGCTGGCCCCAGGCATTAGACAAGCACAGAAACCAAGGGGCAACCTAGGTTCCTACTATGTGTTGGGCACTGTGTCAATACTCGGGTAAGGATGCAGTGGTTTCCCACGGAAAGCAAGGCAAAGTTCCAACCACACATACCAGGAAGTTGTATGTTGGAGTCAGAGCCTGAGCTGGGCATGCAAGGAGAAATAAGGAGAAGAGAGATCCTTAAAGGAGTGCTCTCCAAGCTCCTCATTCACAAGCCTTTTCAAGATGTTTGAATGACCTAATACCTCCTGTGGTGTTATTTACTTAATGATTCCCATTTGATAATAAGTTATTTTTCTCTAATTTAGTCTCATTCTGAACAATAATGTGGTTTTGAAAGAATCAATGATGGATATTCAACCTGTGTGTGTTTTTCTCCAAGATCCATTAAAGTAAGCAAAAAGCTATTAACATAAAGCAATGCTCATCTAGAGAGTCCTAAGTTAATTCAGCCATCCCACCAGGCAGTCCTACCACACACACAGGGAACCAGTGGCTTAAAACAGAAAAAAAAAAAAAAAAAACTGAAAGGGAATGGGGGAGGGGGGCTACAGCTTAGGACCTGACCACCAGTAGAGAGGGGTTTCCAAGTTCAGTATTTATTGTTGAAGAAGAAGCTATCTAGTACCTTACTGTACCCAAGGAAGACCTCCTATGAATACTTTTTGTGTACATATTGCTAGGTCTGGATTAGATTTGATATTTATCTATTTATTTACTTACGTTGCACTAGGAATCCAACCCAAGACACTGTATATGCTAGACAACTGCACTTCTACTGAGCTACACACCTGTCTCAGGTCACTAGGTCTCAATAGATCTTTCCTTCCAAAGTCATTATAATCATTGGAACACCCATCCAAATATACACTTTGCCAATACTGTGCATTTGAGCTTCTATTGAGAATAAAAGTCAATGTTCAGTGCTACATTCAACTACCACCTATATGGTAAATGCATTGCTGATTTGCTTAATCCAGTTAGGATGCAATAACAAAAAACGCCATAGACTGAGTAACTTCAAAAATAACAGGAATTTATTTCATGCAGCTCTTGTGGCTTAGAGGTCCAAAGTCAAGATGCCAGTATACCTTCTGGAAAGATACACTTTCTTGTTCAAGATGTTTCATTCTCACCACATCCTCACCTGGTAGATTAAGGTACTTCTGAGTCCCCAAATCCACCAGAGAGAGCTACAGTCCCACCATCTAATCTCCTCCACAGGACCCTATCTCCTGCCACCACCACCTTAGAGCTTGGGATGAATTAGGAGGAAACATAACCACATGGTTTATAACACCCACAAGAGAATGGAAGCAAACATAGGGTACCATAGGAAAAGTCCGGAATGTACCATGGAAATGTCTGTCTTGCCCAACCACTGACTAGAAGTTAGACTTGGAGTGAGTCACTGAAGTCTTCTGACTCACGGTTTCCATGTTTATGGATGAAGATAAAGTGGGGGTGACACATTCTAAAAGTTTTCTTCTGTTGGGGAAGGGGCAGGGAGACGAGATGTCTAGTGTATATAAAGCCATAATGCCTACTGCATGGTTTGAAATCCATAAGTATCCATCTCATAGGAACCATGCCTCAATCAGAAATGACAAACTTAAAGGGATGAAGACTATAAAGTTAGTATCAAAAGATCCATGAGATAGTTTTTAAATGTTCTAGTATTTCAACATATCCTTGTGTGTGCATATGCACTTATTCAGCACATCTATTCATAAAGGTAGGCATGTTTATGGATAGAAGAAGTTTAAAAACATGAAAATATAAAACCTTTGGGTGTGTTAGTGCTGGAGCTATCTCAAGTATGGGTTAGGGATGTTATCTATTTATTTTGTTACTTGTCATTTATGTGTGTGTGTGTCTGTGTGTATGCCACGTGTGTGACCCTTGGAGACCACAGGGATAGAGTTACAGGCAATGTGGATGCTTGGAACTGAACTCTGGCCTTCTGAAAGGGAAGCAAGGTCACTTAACCCTGAGCCATTTCTCTGGCCCAAGAATATTATCATTTTGAAACTAGTGAGCATGGTTTTAATCCTGGCGGGATCACTTTCTGGCTGTGTACCTTAGCTAACTTAGATTCTCTCTCTAAGCCTCTCTTCTCTTTCCAGAAAAAAAGGAGTGGAGGCTTAATGATAGTTTAACATGGATATGGACCTCATAGGTTGGCTTAGTTTCCTTTTTCAGCAAATTTGCAACAAGTGCTACTGACTTTAGAATGGTTGAGAGGTGGCTGATATGTTCACCTCTCAGGAACGTGCCTCTCTGTGTTCACTGGAAGTGTTCATGGCCAATTTGTGGTAACATTCATGACTGACCAGTGGCTCAGCTCCAAAGTCAGACCATGGAAAGGCTGGAAGATACTCTCACCACTAGGCTGCCCCATTGATGCCCAACCACCTCTGGGCAGCTTGTGAGGAAGGCAAGAAGGACAAAGGTTTGCCTCCCATCTGGCATTTCTAAATAGAAGATAATGGTTCAAGCAGGGTTTTTTTCCCCCTTACACAGAACAAATGCGTATTAAACATCCCTGAGCCACGTATCTAGTGCTGCCACTTCCAATTGTCCCTCACAGCTACATTAGAAAATTGTAAACCCTCCTCAATTTAGCTTGCTTTTATTTGTATTCAGACCGAGATACCGAGTGTGCCAGGGGACAATTTGACCATTAAAAAAAATTCTATTTGACTACATATACTTTTATCAATTTAGGAAAGCAATCAAAGCAGGCATTTTCACTTAAAAGCTTGGAAATAAGGCTGATATCATCTGGTTGGAGGAAAGCTGGGGAAATCACTAGAGGGGAAAAAAAACCTTTTGTGTATCCAGTTTCACATGACTGTTGTCATGGACAGGATGTATAGTGAAATGTGTTTGCATACTTCTAACTTGATCATGCATCAAAATTAGAGCCATATTGTTCCCCTTACACTGAAATTGTTTATACAGAAAATATTGTGCCAAATAGTCCCTGCCTCCACCTCTAGTTGTGGCTCATTGCAGATCAAGATAAATGTGCTTATGCCCACAAACACAACAAAAAGTCTATATGCATGTCAGAAATCAAAGAAGGTGTGATTTTAACACAAACTCCATTACCAGCCATAAGGGAAGGAGAAAGAAAGAAAGAAAGATTGCTGGAGTTTATGCAAATACAGAGATAGCAAAAATCATATACTTATACACTGATAGACTGAAAATTAGGGATTGGTTAGAGAGCAGTAGAATTCAGTTTGATGTGGTTCAAAATGATCTAAAGATGCTGTTTTATACCCACGTGACAGAGTGAATTAGATTCATTTTACAAGAGACAGATATGACCCACTAAGGGGATCCATTTCCTAGTTCACTATGGGAAATGGTAATTTAAAGCTGGCCGCTTGGTGCTTGAGTTATTTCTGGAAAAGTGGAGAGTCAATTTCAATAAATTCAGTTGAATTTTCCCTTCTCCATACTCAGTCATTTTTAATTTTTTTTATTGTTCACTTGTTTTGTGTTTTTGTTTTTCATCTCCTGCTCAAAACCCTGGTCCAAGTATAAAGTGGCCCGAGTGATAATTTGACAGTAATCCTGTAAATCCAGGTCATGTTGTTAGGACAACATAATAGTAGATTCGATGGAGCTTAAAGGAGTTTTAAAGGTTATTGCGTCCTCCAGATTTCAAACATCAAATATTTTGTTAGTGAAATCATATGTAGAACTCCAAGATGTGAATCAGGGTTGAACGGTGTTTTAATAGTGGCCACTGCTGCACGATTACAGAATGAAGAAAAACAGATCAGAGCAGTGGTAAAGGCTGAAGTGCATGAATGAAAAGCTGAAGAGTGGGAATGAAAAACAACCTGGGGATGAAGAAGAGGGGAAAGGACTCCCCGCTGAGCCAACGTGAAAAATCTTTGTGACCCTGATGTCAAAGGCTATATACGATTTAAATATTCTTTTCTCTCTTCCTTTCCTCTTCTTTGCTTAAAATCTCAGTTAAAGCTGTGATGCTTGGCCAGCTGAAGCAGGGTTTGTCAACTTGTGGGTCACAACCCCTTTGGGAGTTGTACAACCCTTTCACAGGGGTCAGAAGAGGCCATCTAATCCCATGGAGCTGGAGTTACAGGCAGTTGTGACCCACCAGCTGCGGGTGCTGGGAACCTAACTCAAGTCCTCTGGAAGAGAAGCAAGTGCTCTTGACCACTGAGCATCCCCCCAACCCGTATTTGTTACAACTCTGATTAGTACAGGATTAATCTCATATAGGACCCATTACTCTCTTGCCTTTCTTTCTTATTTATTTATTTATTTACTTACTTACTTATTGGTTTTTTGGAAAATATTTTCACTATGTAACAGTACTGGCTATCCTGAAACTCACTCTGTATTTACTTACTTACTTATTTATTGGTTTTTCGAAAAATATTTTCCCTATGTTATAATACTGGTTATCCTGCAACTCACTCTGTAGACCAGGCTGGCCTCCAACTCACAGAGATCCACCTGCCTCTGCCTCTTGAGTGCTGGGATTAAAGGCGTGCACCACCACCACCGCCACCGCCACCACCACCAGGCTGCCCTTGCTTCTCTTAAATACGTTTCTATTTTCGCTGGCACTTTTTGTAAGTTTTTATACATTAGAAATGACGTAATCTCTAGAGAGACGCTGTTATGGAGCTTCAACTCAAGTGGCTTTGGAGGAAGAGATCATGTTTCCCAGTAGATATCACTGAAAGCCCTCGGGCCCTATTCTCTTTACAGATTGAGAACACAGGCTAGACTCAGGTTGACCCCCTGGGTAGCATGAAGCATCTGCTTCTGTGTGTGGGAACCAGGTTGTCCATGGAGGCAGGCATTGAAACAGAAAAGTTGCCAACTTCGGCTTCAGGTGACCTTATCCTAGCTGCCTATCCTCAGAAGCATCATCTGTTCTCCCTGTGTCCTCATTTGCAAAGTAAGAATCCTTGCTTAAAGAACCTACTCTGAAGATTCTGACGTTTATCATTCTACCTGCCAGTAAGAAAGTACCAATGTGATTACAGCACCAGAATAGGAAGAGAGGGTGTGTCTTGGGGTACTCTGTAACCTGGTGGTTTGAATGTGAAATCGGCTCACAAGCTCCCCTGTTTGGATACTTGGTCCCCATTTGGTGGCACTGTTTGGGAAGGTTATGGAACTTTTAGGAAGCAGGACGTTGCTGACGGAAGTGACTCGCCATGAGGGGGCTTTGATTTAGAACTTTGCCCAACTTCCTATTCTAGTTGTCTACTTCCTATGTGTGGATGAAATGTGTTCAGTCCACTTCCGGCTCCTGCCACTTGCAGTTCCTATTTTCCCTTACTGTTGCTATGGCTGACTGCCATGATAGACTGTCCCCTCTGGGATTGTAATCTGAAATAAACCCTCTCCTCCCTCACTTCCCTTTTCTTCGAGTATTTTATCATAGCAACAGAAAAGTAACAAGTAACCAAGCTAACAAGGGCTTACTAGACTTTTTATGGATCTTTCCAGCTAGCTAGATTTCCTGATGTTGGGACCAGAAAAAGAAGACCGGACGCTCAATATCCTTTTATTCAAAGAACTACCTCCTATCCTACAGAAGACAAAAACAAAGGAAGGGTTTAAAATATTGAGTGCCTGACCCATTTGCCTCTTTGCTGGTTCCTAAACTTAACAATTCCGAATCTTACTTCCTTCTCCCCTTCTCCCCTCCAAGTACACTGGGAGACTTTTTTTTTTTGATAGACTTTCATATGCCCATTTACATCAAAGAGGCAAGAATTTGGATTTCCAACAATACTGGACAGGAAACTGAATCTGTGTTCTATAATGTAGTCCCTGATCACATCTGAAGTCTGTACTTCACTAAAGAAATCAGGTTCATGAGTAGCCAGATCACAACTCTCTAATTCTCCATCGCTTTAGAGGCCAGTGGGAAAACCTGAAGCCACAGAGAGAGAGCTTTGCTCTTTTGACATGTTAGAGCCACCTGCCAGGCTACCATGGCTGTTATCAAAGAAGGCTGCCATCCTATCCTACCCTAGACTTGGGGTCAGACTATGTGAAGACAGGATAGGAAAGTGAGGTTCCTAGGCTCTTACCTCCTTTCTCTCTCTCTCTCTCTCTCTCTCTCTCTCTCTCTCTCTCTCTCTCTCGACTTCATTTTAACTTGTGAAAGGGCTCTACAACCAAATAGCTACATGAAGGCATGTGAACTTCTAAAAGAAGTTCCAAGAGAAAAGCGACCAATCTTAATTGTCTCAACTGTAGAATGTTCACAACAGTACGTGTTTCTTCTGCCACCTGGGGATTGCAGAGAAACATGGGTGAAATCAATTCCAGCGTGGAGAGACGCCCGAGGTATTCTCAGTGCCATTATCTTTATGATTAATTAGACTACTAAAAACCAGCGCCCAGACCTGTACCTCAAAATCACATCACTGACAGGACAAATTCTTAGTCAGCCATCCTGGAATTTAAGAATTGCATTGTTTCAGATTGAAAGTAGTATAGATGTCTTTAAATTGAAGCCTAAAAAATGAAGTCATGGGAATCCAGACATGGTAATTCAAAATTGATCTGTTAGAAGAGGGCACTAAGCTAAAATGTACATTGTGTTAATTGTGTTAATTATGGAATATGGGCTCCAGTATCAATAAGGTTTCATGACAATTGGGGACCCTACCCTTCTTCAAAATATTTTTCTCAGAAAATTTTTTTAAAAAGATGTTTTCATGGTCAAAGAGATGATCCGTAGGGTAAAGGTACTTGCTGCCAAGTCTGGCAACCTATGTTTGATCCCTGGAACACACATGATTAGTGGAAAGAAGGGGCTGCCACAAGCTGTCCTCTGACCTACACACTCACACAATAACATACCAGGTAACATACACAGTAACACACTCACATACACAGTAATACACACACTTTCACACACACACTCATACAGTCCCTCACAGCCACACATGGTATCACACACTCTCTCTCACACACACACATACACACACGGTAACACATACTCTCACATACAGACTCACACACGACTCCCTCCACGTAGATAAGTGTAATAATTTCTTTTCATTTCCAAAGAACCTTCTTCCTGTAAATAAGTGATAATAAAGCAATTCTAAATTATTCTTATCTCTTTGTTATGAAAGTCCCATAAGGACCCTTCATGAAGATTTTGTTAACTGAGTTTTCTTAATTAAAAATTTGTCAGCTTAAAATAGTCTACAATTTAAATTTATACAGTGAATAAAAATTACCTTTCATGGAGAGCTCACAGAAGTCAGGACACTGTTTCCAACATGTCCACACACATTGTCTCATTTACCTGGAGGACTGTCCATTAAGTGTGATGTGGGCAATTATTTTCCTTTGTCTCCAGGACAGCCAGCATGCAAGAGTTGCAGTAACTCCTTCAATGTCCTAAAACAATAAGATGATAATGCAGAAATATGAATTTAGGACCATCTGATTCTAAGCCATTTCTAGTAACCGAGTTGTTAATATGTCCCTTAATTAGAATAGTTTAACTTGGAGAGTGCAAAGAAGGATTTGATAAAGTTGAACACCTGGGCTGTTTTTCTTTTTCCAATTTCATGCTGATAAAATGCTACAAGAAAAATCAAGTAAGAGAAAAAAGGATTACAGCTGAGCTCACAGCTCCTCAAGGAATATAGTCTGTGACATGAGGAAAGCAGGGAATGCATGAGGCCAAGAAGAAGCTGGCTGCTCTCCTTTCAGCCACACATGGGAAACAGAGAGCTAGAATAGGAAGTGGATCCAGGCTACGAAACCTCCAGGCCCACACTTCTGATTATATAATTCCTCCAAAAGGCTCCACCTTCTAAAGGTTCCAAAGCCCTCCCAAATAGTGCCTCCCACTGGGGAACAAGTGTTCAAACACATGAACCTGTGGGTGACATTCTCATTCAAGCCACCACAAGCTGTAAGGTGATAAAGCAGAAGCAGAGAATCCTGATTTTAAGCCCTTTCTCTTAACTGTGTTGCTAACTGAGATATCATTTTAACTTGGAGAGTACAAAAAAAGTAGACTCGGATAAAATTGCATTCTTACGATTTTGATTATGTGTGCGTGGTAGCAGAGGTGGGAAGCATGCAGTGTCCGTGTGAGTGCAGATGCCCATGGAGGCCAGTGGAGCTGGTGTTACAGGCAGATGTAAGTTGCTGTAATGTAAGTGGGTGCTGGGAACTGAACGTTTATCCTCTGCAAGTGCAGCAAGTACTACTAACCACTGAGCAATCTCTCCAACACCCAAAACTCGTTTAGTAAAGCTGAACACCTGACCTAGATGCATCTTTTGCCATTTCTTCAACTTAACAATGCCAGCTTCTATTCTCTTCCCTTCCCCTTCCATGGGTACAACATCAACAATGCTGGATCTCAGCATCTATTTTTTTTTATTTTTCTGCGCGCGCGCACGTGTGTGTGTGTGTGTGTGTATGTGTGTGTGTGTGTGTGTGTGTGTAACACACCTAGGGGGTTGCTACTTAAGTTGATATCGTGATGCCTCCCTCTGTCACTCTTCACCTTATTATTTTGTTACAGACACCCACAGTAATACCAGCATTTACTTGGGTGCTGGGAATCCCAATCAGGAATTCATAACAGCAAACAAGTTTACCCACTCTACCATCACCCCAACTCCATTACCTCTTTTATAGACGGCATTGTACACCTGATTGCATCTGGTGGGCAACGACTGAATTTGCAACAATGATGACCATGAGGCAGAGCCTCAGGCTTCAGTGCCATGCCCAATCACCTTTCACATACTGAGGCAGCTCCATCAGTGGGTAGAGCTCACTCTCCATCCCTGGGCACAGTGCAGTGCTCCACCTCTCAACCTCAGCTTAGCTCAACTCAGTAGGGACCTTTCTGCAATGAAGCATGCTAAAAGAGAAGTCCATGTGTGCTATCAGCTGACACCTCGTAATGGTAGCAGCCACCCTTGACAGATGCTTTATTGTAAGTCCATTCAGCGTCACTGGGTGCAATGTCACATCATCTGCAGGTGTCACAAAGTCTGACCCATGATGACTTCCAAGTCTCTTTACTGTCAGGCAGTTGATTAAATTCAATAAACTGACTGTGTACAGTCATGAAATCATCTGGTCGATGGGTGACAGGCCTGGGAAGATTAACCCATCTGCTGCCTTCCCCTTGGTTCTCGACTGATCTTGCTCTCAGCAGCAGCTGGGGCTAGAGAGAGGATAAAGGATAAGGAACCCTAGTTAATCCCCCTTTGTCCATTCTAGAAAGAAGACAGAAGCAACCGGAAGGGGCAGAGCTGTTGTGTCACAATAATTCGCAACTCAATCTTCAGCCAATTTTCTACCCCAAAGAGAGACACCGTGGAACATAAACTTCCACCAAGAATTGGATTTTTTTTCTTACAATGTCAACAATTATTTGGTTATTAAAGAAAGATACATCTGGGCTGGGAGATGACAGAAGGGCACATCTGATGGGGGTTGGGAAGAAGGAACAGTGTCCAGGTAATATAAAAAAAATGTTCAGATAATTTGCATATAAAAACATAAGACCCTATAACCCTGACAGCACCAGTGGAGTGGAAGACAATTGCTCAAAGAAATGTGTCTATCCACAAGATGGACAACCAGCTTAGGTTAGGTGCATGTCTTGTTCTGTGCTTGCTTTCAGGGTTGGTCTGTTTTTTAATCAAGGTAGACTCAGGAAATCAGTGTACTGATATGGATCCTCTTCCTTTTCTCAGTTACACAGATGGCAGTGAATGTTGGCCTGGTAACCCAAGAACCACCATTCTGCTCCAGACTCAATAGTTAACTTTCTGTTTCTTCTCAGTGTGGCAGAAAGAGGTGGAAGAGCTATTTAGCCAGGTGCAGACAGCTCCAATAGCTCATATTAGCTCACTGCAATACAAGTCTGATAGGGAAGGATTGGTTTTTTTTGTTTTTTTTTTTTGTTCATACTCAATCCCCAATGCTCAGACCATGACTACATCATAGTAAGAGGTCAGTCAGAATTTGTGATATTAATGAATGAAAAGCATCTGTCTGTCCACCACGCATCCTCGAAGATGACCACCAATATGAAAGGGCTTTTCTACCATGGGATTATAATGGTAATCATTATCTCATTAGACTTAAGCTCTGAACTTTGGGTAAGTCACTCACTGCCCCATATGATATTAAGTGCTGGCCCACAGATAGAGGCCAGGAATTCACTTCTGGGAATGTTCATGGGGAAACGTTTCTATGCAGTTTCAAACCCTCCTCTACTGACATTTTGTAGTGCTCACTTAGAAGCAGGCTTTCTGATATGAGCTCTGCTAAGTTCTTTCTTCTTTCTGAACTTCCTTTTCAGATTAAGACAGAACAGAGTTAGGCCAGGTTAGAGGCACCAATATGAGATTGTTGGAGTGTTTTATTTGACATACACAGACGATTTTGGGTTTCTCTGCTGTAATGGATGGTAGGGCATTTGAGGGAAAAGGGATAAGGTGGTGGTTTATTGTTGGTATTTAAAGGAGTCATCTCTCTTTCTCTCTCTTACATACACACACACTATATATATATATTATATATATATATATTACTCTGGTTTTTATCATCATGCTCATTAATTTTAACCATTAACTTGACACAACCTAGAATAACCTGGGGGGGTGGAAATTAATGAGGAGTTAACTACACCAGGTTGACCTATAGGTGTGTCTGTGGAGGATTGTCTTGATCATTAATTTATATAAAAGAAGATCCAGTCTGTTATGAGCAGCATCATCCCCTAAGAAGGAAATCCTGAACACTGTAAGAGAGGAAAAGGCCAACTAAAAACAGGCAATCAGGAATGAATTTGTTCTCTCTTTGTTCCTTCTCTTAGGGTTTCTATTGCTGTAATGAAATATTGTGACCAAAAAGCATGTTGGGAAGGATAGGGCTTATTTTTCTTATACGTCCATATTGTAGTCCATCACTGGAGGAAGTCAGGACAGGAACTCAAATAGAGCAAGAACTTAGAGGCAGGAGCTGATACAGAGGCCATGGAGGAGCGCTGCTTACTGGCTTGCTCTGCCTGCTTTCTTATAGAACCTAGGACCACCAGCCAGGGATGGCACCAGCCACAATGGTGTGGACCTTCCCCCATCAATCACTAATTAAGGATGCTCTACAGGCTTGCCAACAGTCCAACTTATGTGGGCATTTCCTCCTCTTAGATGACTGTAGTTTGTGCCAAGGTGACGTAAAGCTAGACAGCACACTTTTTTATGGATGTGATGTGACAAACTGCTGGAGCCTCTGCTTTGACCTCTCTGAAATGAGGAATTATAATTTGGAATTGTAAAGCCAGATAAGCCTTTTCTTCCCTAAGTTGTTTTCATTCTGGACGTTTTGTAGAACTGTTATAACAAAACATGGGAGGCAGGCTAACTTTATAAAGAAAAAAAGTAAACTTCTTTTACCCATTATTTTTAGCTCATTATTTGAAGGCTAAAAAGGGCAAACAGGATGTACAGGGTCTGATTAGGGATTCTCTTGACTGTGTAAACTCATCTAGGTGCATGTGGGAGTATGATTACAATAGCAAACAGGAAGGGAAGAAATATTGCTTCCCAGTAACTGAATGACCTCCCACTAGGTCCCACATCTTAAAAGTCCCACCTCCTCTCAATCATATAATGACTGGGTACAGCACAAGAACCTTGAGGGGGCCCACCACATCCAAAGCCCGGCGTCTCAGTTGCCTTTCTGTTGCTATGTTAAAAGGAGAAAGAATTTATTTTGGCTCACAGTTCTAGAGAGGATACAGCCCATCACAGTGGGAGAGGTATTGAAATAGGACAATGACAGAGGCGTCACACTACTATAGCTCTGGATAAGCAGAGTATTAACAGAAGTGAGGTCAGGCTGCAAACCCAAAGCCTGCCCCAAGTGATGTACACCCTCCAACAAGGTTCCACCTTCTAACGAGCCCATGACCTTCCCAAACAGCATCATCTGGTTGGGGACCAAGTGTTCCTCACATGAGCCCCTGTGAAGAACATTTCATATTCAGACAGCAACACCAAGTAATTGCAAAACTCCACAGTTAGATCTTGTGTCTGAAGGTCAAAAGTTTCTCCAGGAATAGTTAAGGCTGCCCTCTCTCTGGATGCCATCATTGCTTTGGCTTTGAACCCTTCAGACCCATATAATTCCTGAATTATCAACTACCTAATGTGGAAAATAGATGATGCTGAATTACCTTCCTAACTGCTCTTTCTCTTGCTCTGGAGTCAATTGAGCTGTTGACAAATGGCGTCCAGTCACTAATAGGCATTTAATGAAGGTGAACACTTGGTCAGACTGAGTGGTGACTCTCTGCAGTTTATTTAGTTTCTAATATCATGGAGACTTTAGCGCTCTGGCCTTCGGTTTCCTCAACAGTCCGTGAAGAAATGATGAAAATGGTTTGTGTGTTGCCAGCTGGCCTGGCTTTGAACTGAAGGTGGAAAGACTTGAATGCCACCTCAGCTGTTAATTCTCAGAAAAACCCAGATATCAGTATTGAATGACTATAAACTGACAATTTTATCATTGCCATTCCTCTAGTCAATGAAGTGGATAATATAAGTTGTAAGATGGCACATTTTTCCCAGGGGATTCAATAAAGCTATTTTTACTTTGAATGGAAAATAAACACACTCTATAAATGTTGTTTATCTTTTCTGAGAACTGCTTGTTATTTATCAAATTCCATGAGTCTGTATTTTGTGTGTCTTTCTCCACCCGGAACAAAAATACTTCTAAACCAAGGGTATCTTAAGAATATCATATGGTGATAAGAATAAAATTGAAATTGCCTACATGTGTCCTAAATGCTTTCTAATACAATTAAATCACTGCCTCATGGCAGATCTATGAAACAGACAGGATGGACCTAGAGCTTGTAAAAACAGGAACAAGAAACTAAGCTCAATGTAGTCTGAGATAAATGCCAAGCACTTCCTGCCACACCTCACTGCCTCCTTGAAAAGTCTGTTTCTCAAACTATGACACTGTGGGTGGACGCAAGCACTGCGTTAAATACCCTCCATTATTGCCTGTGAATACACACAGGGCTACTCTCCTCATTAGGGGAACTTGTTTCAGGCATAGATAATCCTGTGTTCATGCCTCATGTTTATTTTTAATGACTGTTTGTTTGTTGAGATAGGGTCTCATGTCACCCAGGCTGGCCTAGAAGTCACTGAACTAGGTCCATAGCCAATCCTCCTGACTTCATCTAAGAAGTGGCTGGATTATAGGCACTCCTGCTTTATGGAGAGCTGTGGATGGTACCCAGGGTTGTGCTCATGCAAGACAAGCTTTTACTCTATCAACTAAGCTATATCCCAGCCCTTTAAATGCTTTCATTGTTGAGTTTTACTAGAAGAAGAGGAAAAGAAGGAGGAAGGAGGAGGAGGAAGGAAGAATAAGAAGAAAGAGAGAAAGAAGAAGAAAGAAAGAAAGAAAGAAAGAAAGAAAGAGAGAGAGAGAGAGAGAGAGAGAAAGAAAGAAAGAAAGAAAGAAAGAAAGAGAGAGAGAGAGAGAGAGAGAGAGAAAGAAAGAAAGAAAGAAAGAAAGAAAGAAAGAAAGAAAGAAAGAAAGAAAGAAAGAGAAGGAGAAATTTAAACTCAAAGTGTGTATCATGCCTGTAATCTCAACACTTGGGAGGCTGAAGTAAGAGGATTATCATGAGTTTGGAGCCAATCTGGACTATAAACAACAGTAATAATAATTTTAAAATCCAAATTCTAAATAACATTTTATTTCCACTGTACTTATTTTTATGGTTATATTTTTTTCATTGCATATGGATATTGGGTTTATTTTTCTCATTCAGACTCACTCAAAAATTGTGTGTTTGTGTCTGTCTGTCTGTCTATCTGTGTGTCTGTGTGTGTGTCCATGTAGAGGCCAGTGGTCAACATCACTGTCTTCCTCCATCTCCCCCCCCCCCACCTTATTTTTTGAGACAGAGTCTCTCACTAAGCCTGGAGTTCACCAATTTGATGAGAGTAGATTGACAACAAGCCCCAGGGACTCTCTTGTCTCCACTTTCCCAGCACCAGGGTTACAGGAGTGTGAGACTGTACCCAGCTTTTCCCATTGGTGTTGAAGGTCCAAACTCAGGTCCTTATGTTTGAAAATCAACCCCTCTCCCAGATGAGCCATCTTGTCTCCCCAACCCCCATGAACAAAGCAAAAGTAAGCAAGAAGCCATGCCAACATCTAAAGTTCCAGGAACAACAACCTGAATGAGGAAGGACGTGGTGAGAGTTCTCAGCATATCTCTGTATTAAGTCCCATCCCAGGCATAGCCATTGGGAGGGGGGGGGTGCTGAACATGGAAAGGGGCCAGAAACAAGGAAAAATCAAAGAAATATGTTAGGCACACAGACAAGCTCTTCTTTTTATGTCATCCTCAGGCTTTCTCCTCAATATACCCCCCATTCAACTCCTGTCACCCGAGTCTATCTCACCCAAGTGCATATTTCTCTGATCTACTGGTCATGATTTTCACATTCACACTAACTTGTCTCTCACACATCTACCTATTCTCATAAGCACCAAAGTCACTCAGTCAGGCAGTAATAATCATACTACTCAGAAAGCAAAATCTCCTTAAGAAAAACGGTGAAGAACACAGAGTAAAAGATCCCAAGTATTTAAAATGACAAGTACAGCTTCAGTATATTTAAATGCTCTAGTGTTAGCAATAAATTCTTAAAAGCTTGAAATCTAACTTTTGTTTCCACTGTAAGTCTTTTCTTGATTACTTGGCAAACATTGGCTTTCTTCTTTTACTCTTTTTCCCCCCGTCTCTCCTGCCCCAGTGTTACAACTGGAAATTTGGATAAATGAGTCTTTACTTATGAACTATTACAATAAAATGCCAGCCCTGTACTGGGAATAGCCCCCAAAAGTATAAAAAAAATGGGCTATTATGAACTATTTGGGTGCAGAAAAGCTTTCCATTCTGCTAAGAAAGAGACTTACAACACTCAGAAAACAGAGACAGAAAGTCTAGGAGGATGGTTGATCTCTTCTAAAGCCTTTATATTTCAGAAGATACAACTGTACTTAACTTTTATACTAACCACATATCACTCATTTCACAATGATTACAAAATTGAAAATGAGTGATAAATGTGTCACAAGTTCCCCCCACCCACACCCATGGCAGACATGACTAGTCAATCAAGGAACTCTGTCATACTAAACATTCTTAGCCGACACTGATGTTTTCTTATCATAAAAGAAAGTATCATCAGTGTCTCCTAACATCTTCTTTGTTTGTCTCCCTGAGAAACAAAAGATACATGATCGTATTGGTGAGCTTTGAAAGGAAGGCTGTCCATGAGTTGCCAATGTCTTCCTTCTGGGAGAGGGCACACTATTTTATAAAGCATACGCTTCTAATTGTTTCCAATGCTTCTGGGATTTTTCAGTAAACTTTCTCCCTGGCCTATAGGAAGAGCAACAGTATGGTGCTACCTGAAGTCTCAGTGTGGTTTTAGAGTAACAGGAAATCTGCTTATGTAGCAAAGAGACCCATGTCCTAACAATAGCAAATGCAATGTCTTGAGCTCGGTGCTACTCGCTTTCTTAAACAGATTCAGATTTTGGACCTGAATAGAAGGAAGATATTTTGAAGTCCCTAAATCCCATTCCCTGCAGTAATTGATTAGGATTTTGGAAAACCATGTGCAATATCATACATCTCCAGAGCCTATAATATGGCTTTGTTTATAGCCAAAAAGTTCTGTGGTATCAATATTATTTAGGGTAATCAGATGACCAGACCCTGCGTAAGAAAAACTCTCTTGTAATCAAAGACCTAAGACTACAGAAGAGAACACCAGTTTTTCCTTAAGTGCAGACTTGATCTGTCCCAGGCAACTTATCCAATGGGTGAATCTCACAACCAAGCCTTGTTATTACACTCTCCTGGTAGGAATGTAAATTGATACCATCTTTTTTGGGGGGGGGTAATTTGACAGTCCAGCCACATTCTAAATTTACTTACATGTTGTCATGGAAATTCCATTTCTATGGATCTATCTCACAGACAATGTTTGCACAAAAATAAATGCCCAAGTTCATTTCAATACCTATTGTAATGATGGAAAAATTGACACTCTCTAAATCCCAAGCCATAGAGAGCTGTTTAAATAGCTGTGAATATCGTGACTTGGATTCTAGTGGGTTTGTATTTTGAATGAAGTGTATTATATTATGTCTCAGTAAGAGAGATGGGGAAGAGAGGAAAAGGAATATCTACCTATAATTCTGCATTTCTTCCATCTCAAATGTTAAGTGACTTTGTTGTAGTTTTACAACTAATAGTTAATAACATGAATGCTACTGTCACAATATTATTAATTCATGGTAATTTTTTTCTTTAGATGCTGTTCTGATATCATTTAGAGTGTTCCCACAACTGAGCCTGGAAGCTGAACATGTGATACAAAGGGTGATAGCTGATAGAACTGAGATGCAAGTAGCAGTAGTCTGGGGAAAGACTTCTGCCACCCCTGTGCCAGTCCATAAACCCCTCCATCCTAATACAGTTTAACAGGGTCCAAGATGTCCATTGACTGATGGAACCAGTCTCCTTGAATATATATATAATTTATATATGTATATATAATTTATATAATACACACACACACACACACACACACACACACACACACACACACACACGTTTGGAAGAGAAGTCAGAGCCACTGAAATTGGAGTTACGGATGTGAGTAGCAATGTGAGTGCTGGGAACTGAATCCAGGTCTTCTGCAAGAGCAGCCAGAGCTCTTAATTGCTGAGCCACCTCTCCAGCCTCTAGTACCCTTAGCTTTTAAGGTGAGAGAACAGCAATCAAGATTTCCAGGGCTGGAGAGATGGCTCAGCCGTTAAAGGTTAAGCTCATAACCAAATATATAAGATTTCCACTCTGCTTCTCAATTCAGAATGTCCAGAGTGAACAGAGACTGCCTCCATTCAAGTTTTAACTTCAGGTCATTGCCCTTAAGAAGAATAAAACTTCCTACCAGGGCCTTCTAAAGCATTTGCTAGCATTCTAAAGACTGGGTGAGCATCCGTGTTCACTTTGTCTAACTCAGATTTATTTGACCCATTTTTCTTCCTGAGAAACCTGAACCACAGATAAGATTTCAAGCTGAACTTCAGAAATCAAAAATGGACAAATCTAATTTTTCTTGTTTTAAATCACTTTATTTATTTCTTGTTATTGAGTGAATATGTGGTATGTAAAGAGGAGTTACATGTGCAGAGGTCAGAGGAAAACTTTGTTGAGTCACTTCTCTGGTTCTCCCTTTTCTGTGGGTTCCGCAGGTTACTCTCATTCCACAGATTGACCTCAGATCTCTGGGTTTCTGTAGCAAATGTTTTATCCACTGAGCCACCTCAATGGCTCTCCAGGTCTCCTTCTCCAACATTAATAGCCTCCCTTTACTGAATATGAGCTGTCCTCACTGCCCATTCACTTGGATTTTCTCCCAAATGGATAACATCACCATAGTGAGACAGTCTCATTGGTCACAACTGAGTCCTAAGAAGAGCCACCTCCAACCGCTACCTGGCCCCTGTCTTTGTCAGTGTCTTCCCCTCTGCACACAGGACTAGGACTGGGTTTTGTTGTTGTTGTTGTTGCTGTTCTTCTTCTTCTTCTTCTTCTTCTTCTTCTTCTTCTTCTTCTTCTTCCTCCTCCTCCTCCTCCTCCTCTTCCTCCTCCTCCTCCTCCTTCTTCTTCTTTTTCTTCTTCTTTTTATTAATACCAAACAATTCCTTAATTTTGCCAGTGCTTTTAACTATTAGAGATTTGTTCACATCTATTAACATATTTTATTCTTATAGTATTTCTAATAAGAATGAGTAGTTTTGTGTTGTCTGTCCCATCCAACTATGAGGAAATTGAAGCTCTTAGAAGCAACCGAGAGTATTTCTTACTTGTGAAATAGTGAAGACCCTCGCCATGTCTCCCACTTTGTGGCTTGGGTTAGGACAGTGAACTTTTCAATCCACAGAAAACGTGGTGGGTTGAAGGCGCATTCGTATTGGAATAAGTCAGTCCGAACTCTCTTGGTGGCCATTGCTTGTCCTATCACTGTGGTTCTTTTGCGGATCTCGGTGCAAACCTTTGTAAAGCCCAGGCCAAGGGAAGTGAAAACAAGCTTCTCCTGGAGGAGTTCTTGGTAGACTGAGCGCCTTGTTGGCTGGTAGCAACAGAGAATTCTTTACGAAAGATGAGGACTTGGAGTTGGTTTCAGTGAACGAAGAGGAGGGGAAGAGGAAGTGGAGACATTTGGAGAAGAGAAATGTTACAGTGGAATGGCAATTACTAAGGTTTTCCTATCCTTCCAAAACAGGGACCTGAGAGTTAGGGTGCTGGGCAGGGTTCTCTATTGACTGATCACTGACCTCTCCACTTGTCCTAGGGGTAGGTCATTTATCCACTGACCCATTCTTTTCATTTAACACAACTGATGTCATTCTTTTGCTAAGTGCTCTGCACATTCTACCTAAAGTCTGGTCTCTCTATCCCTCCAGCTGTATGTACTACCTCCCCACCCAGGACCCTGCTGTATCACTCTCTCAACACTTGGGGCTTTTGTGTCTGTGTTTCCCAGAGTGCAAAGAGTGGAGAAAAGCCATGTGCCAAAGCTGGAAAACCCCAAGATCACAGACAACTGTGATTATAGAGACAAATACGAGAAAGGAATGGGAAAGGGGCAATCCAAGCAAAATTCTCAAACTACCAAAATTGAGTAAAATTGATTACTTCGAGAAAACTGCTTAGATAAAATACCCTTATATTACACCCAATTAATAATAATAATAATAAATCAAAACAATAAAGTGCTTTTCTCTGATCAAGCAATGTGCTGGCAGACATGAGTTATTTACCCACCTTGGCTTCCTTGGGCATTACAAATACACAAGGGATGGTTTTATTTTTATTCAGATAAACTGATCCTCTATGTTGAGATAACTAGCAAACTTTCCTCCCCCACCCCCAGGAACTGGTAGCTTAACACCCCAGGGTCAACTTCATCCCTTTATCTCTAAATCCTACAAATTATTCACATCCACTTAGAAGCTGCCTCCTTAGTGAACCTGGGCAAGTTATTCAGTCTCTTTGTGCTTCAGCTTCTTCAAGGATAAAAAGCATGACTGAGGGAGGCTTATATCCAAAGGGTTGTGAGGATGAAAAGAAATAATTCAAAGCATTTAGCAGTTCTCCTTGGCCACGATGAGTGTTCTGTAAATGTTAGCTATTAATTTGGCTTTGAACTTACTCTGGCTAGACTCATTGCACATATGCAGAAAGTTTTCTAATGGTTGAGGCAGGGAGGCCCAAACATTGTTTACGTTCTTTCTGCATGCCATAAGCAAGGCATTGTTGGAGGGAGGGGAAGCTGAAGGCCACCAAAAAGAATAGAGATTTGTAATCATCCTGCTTATATTGTCAAAATTTTTATATTAAGCTTTCAAGATTTCCCTTTTAAACTTAACGTTATTTTAAAGATCTGTCCATGTCAATAAATGTGTTTCTATAACATTCTTAATATCCATGAACATTTCCATTTTAGAGGGATACCATGCTCTATTTAGCCAGTTTTTAATTATTCATATCAATTATTCATGGTAAATGTTCATGTTTCTTTCTGATGTTCTTTTCTTCCATTTTAAAGTGTTCTGTAGATTTTGTACAATCATTTTTTTTTTGTGAACTTAATCAACTTTTTCCTAAGGGTAACTTAGTAGGAATGGAATTTTTGACTCTGATGGTCTACTGTATCAGAGAGACTTCTTGCAAGTCCATGTAGCCAAGCTGGATTTTAGAGGAACTGTGTAAATTGGCAGTCCCACCAGCTGAGCAGATTCCATTTTCTCACTTCCACTCCATCTCTGACTACTATTGAAAATCTTTGCCACTCTGATAGGTTATTAATGTAATTTTATATTTTAATTTAAATTTTTTATGAGACAGAGGGATGGAAATTTTTAATACATTCATTCATCAGGCATGTGAACTTTTTTCTTTTGTAACATCCTGGACAATGTCATCAAATCCATGATAAAGGGTGTTGCTAAGAGCATAGACTGAGGGCCTGGGGAGATGGCTCGTCGGTAAGCACTTGCTGCTCATGGGTAAGGACCTGATCTCTAATCCCAGCACCTAAATAAGAAGGGATGCTGTATGGGGCAGGGACAGAAACATGGCTGGAATTTTCTAGCCACCAGCCTGGCTCCACATTCAATGAGAGAACCTGTCTCAAGGGAATAAAGCAGAGAGTAACAGAGCTGCATATCCATTGTCCTTTCACATCCCTGTGCGTGTACATGTGTGCATGCATGTACACACACACACACACACACACACACACACACACACACACGTAAAAATACCATAAATTCAAGACTGACCACCCAGCCTCAGTCTACTGAAGTCCACTGAAGTGGGGTCAGCATCAGTGTTTACCACATGGAGAGGTACATTAGAGCATTGGGAACAATAAATGACTGCTCTTGTCTATCTGTGGTTTCCTCTGCTGTGCTAGGCTTCTTCAGGTGTGCAGGCTACAGAGTGCAAAGTGAAGACCATCCAGAAGCAGCAGCATACACTGGGGACGATCTAATAAGGGCTGAATTCGAGGCTGAGATCTGGTTACTGGTGTTTCTGAGGCATTCTCTGATTGGCTGAGATCTGGATTCCGCCCCTTCTGAGTCATTCTCTGATTGGCTGAGCAAATGCTGAGGCCTGAGATTGGGCAGAGACAGAGGTAGGGTAGGTGGGATTGAAGCAGAGAGGTTGATGGGTAAGAACAGCCTCCAAAAGAAGAAACAAAGAGCAGGAAGGAAGACACATGCCCTAAGTTAAAGAAAAGAACCTCATTCCATGTGACCTGGAACATCGGCATAGGATGGAGAAATACAGCCCAAGGGACGTATGTATATTATATGGGGCTTTATTCAGAAATAGAATTAAGAGCTAGCTTAGATGGGCCAAGATTGCTCAGTTCAGGCCAAGGCTTGTTAAAAATCCATGTGGTGTCTGTGTGTTCATTTATAATGGCTGGCTAAGGATTAACAGCTGCCAATCAATTACCAATAATATAAATACTGTTAAACAATTTAATTAATTATTTCTACAATACAAAAAGCATGAAGGGCTGGAAGGCACCATGATAGCTCTGATGTTTGAGCCTCCTGATGCCTTCATGTGGTTTGTAGACTTAACAATGGTTCGTGCACTTTTCTATACTTGATATAACCCACTTTAAATTTGGGCAAATAAATCCAAGGATCTTGCTGGCTTTAGAGTGTGGAGATCTATGTCCTCTAATTGGCAACATTTAAAGTGTATGTCTGGGTTTGAGGAGTCAGCTGATTGAAAGCAAGCTTAAAGTCCCAGCAAAGCTTCTTAGCCAGGACCAGGGAGATAGCTCATTTGGTAAAGTGTTTATCATGTAAGCATGAGGACCTGGATTCAATCCCCAGAACCCACATTAAAAAAAAAAAAATTAGGGCCGGGCGGTGGTGGCGCACGCCTTTAATCCCAGCACTTGGGAGGCAGAGGCAGGCGGATCTTTGCGAGTTCGAGGCCAGCCTGGTCTACAAAGCGAGTCCAGTACAGCCAGAGCTGTTAAACAGAGAAACCCTGTCTCGAAAAACCAAAAAAAAAAAAAAAATTAGGAAGTTACAATACATGCTTGTAATCTGAGTGTTGGGGAGGCAAAGAGGGGTAGGTCCAGCCACCCCTGTTTATTTTGCAAGTTCCAGACCAACAAAAGGTTCTATTTCAAAAAAGAAAAATGTTAGCTGGGCATGGTTGCACACCCTTTTAACCCCAGCACTCAGGAAGCAGTGGTAGGCAGATCTCTGTAAGATCGAGGCCAGCCAGGGCAGTTATACAGAGAAAAAAAGAGGAAGAAGAAGAAGAAGAAGAAGAAGAAGAAGAAGAAGAAGAAGAAGA
>CAJQZJ010032918.1:1056762-1069009 GCA_907164525.1 Lophiomys imhausi | reverse complement strand
ACACACACACACACACACACACACACACACACACACACACACACACACACAGCACAGCACAGTACAGCACAGCACAGCACAGCACAGCACAGAGACACACTTGGTGAGGAATAAATACAAGTCAAGACACTTCATTCCCAGACTCTGACAGACCAGGAACACCCAAAATGGAGACTGCTTTACAACATCAAAGATAGTTACTAACTTAGGTAAAATGTGAACACTAACAGATATGTAGGATGTAAAAGGAAGATTCCCCACTTTACAAAACATAACTTTTTGGCGTCTCAACTTTAAAATATCAAGACTGACCTCAACCTTGCCCTTCTCTGATTTCAGTCCACCAATCTCTACATGGTACCCAGACTTTAGTGACTTGACTCCTGATGGGTGACACCCCTATAGGGGATACCAGAGGAAAATATTTGCAACCTCCATTAAGCTTAGCGAGTATAGATAAAGTGTTTCCAGAGCAGGGTGCATAATTAATCAACATTCTGAAAAGAAAATCAGGTTGTACCCAAATATAAATACATATATCTGCCTCAGTCTTGAAGATTTATTTGCAATTAATAGCTTTGAGCATATTAATACATGTGACATATGTGTAACAGCAAAACAATTTACATGATGCAAGAGCAAATATTAACTTATAAATAAATATATATTTATCTGACATACATTCTAAATCAAGGGTCTGGTGAGAGGCATGGATGTCTTAAAAGCTTGACCCTAAATATTTCATTAGGGAAGTAACTATTTCTGCAAAGGATGCATTGCTTTAATTATGGTTGTCTGTGCTCTGGCTTCCATATTGTTATGTACCTTTTATTTGTGCTCAGTGTCTTGTTTCCTAAAGTAGGTTATAGATGTCTTAAAGGCAGAGCCTCTATTTCCTGCTTTGGCCTCTCTCCTTCTCTCTCAGCATGGTGCTAGGACTCATCAGACTCTGCCACTTGCCGGTTATTGTATTTTGACAAAGCCTCCATCTCTTTCCTCAAAAACATTGAAAGCAAGAGTGCCACACTCACAGTGTTGTTGCCGATTAAATTTCAAGGCAGTTGTGCAAAGTTCCTAAAAACATGTTCGGGGCTCAGTGAATGGGAGTTACGTCCATCACAGGTGGGACTAAATTCTTATATTCTGTGCATATGCGATGCCAAGTGCCATGTTAGGAAACAAAGAACAGAAGATGTGGCTTCTAGCCAACTAATGTAGAGGGTAATACTCAGAGCAAGCAGGTAGTTAAACATATCGTCAGCACTACATCATAAAGGGTCTGGTTGGACTATGCACAAAGTTCTATCTGAATACAGCTAAAAGAACTATGGATATATACTCCTTCCTTACACTTTGGAGTATGAATAGGAGCTTCCTGTAGGCAAAGAAAAACCTTGGCAGAACAGCACAGGCCAATACTCACAATGCTAGCTCTCCATGAACGGGGATCTGAGAAACTTTCAGGAGGTCTTTGGAGCGAAGACAATAATCACCACAACACCAAAATGTCATTTGCTTCTCTTCAGTATTTATCTGTCACTACAGTAGATAAATACTGTCACTACAGCAACCTTGTGGCCTGTGGCTGTCTTTCATGGTATCTTTTTTCACCCAGCTCATTATTTTTAGAAGGACAATTATTTTCTCATGAACGTATCACTTTAAAGTAAACTGGTGAATAAATAATTATAGATATTTCCACCTTTATTTCTAAGATTGGGGTCTATGTGTAACTTTATATTTACATATGTGCTCATAGTCAGATGCATATAGACGTCTCCACCATAAACAAAGACTCTGATATCCCCAGTGTTCGTCAAAAGTGAAAAGAGATCCCAAGGCCATCAATATAAAGACATAAACTTGCATGGTGTGCTCAAGGAATAAATGAATAAGTGAATGCCTCCAGTTAGCTGGCTCCAATTCCTTTTGGAAGTAGACAGAGTATAAATTATAAATATACACATTGCATATTTCACATACAATGAATACGATTATCGTATCCTCTCAGCTATGAATGCCAGATAAAATATGTCCAAATTCTGAAAGAGTTAACCTGAATTTATTGGTGATTTCAAGAAAAGATGAGAGAGCAGATTTAGTTAATCCAGTGAAAGTCATCCCATATAAATTTGCAAACTAAAATATTCCCTTGGCTGAGGTCATGTGTTTAATTTTAGCAAGTAGGGTGAGTGAGTGTGTTTGGGGAGGTATTTATGCTGCTCAGACAGTACTGAGCTGGGGATGGGTTTGACAGGGAAAACAATGGTGCATCCTTTATTATTTTCAGTACAAAAAAAATGAACTATTAATGTGATGTTCTGGTTGAGAATTTAAACTCTCCAAAAATCTGGAAATTCAAAGTCATGGTACCCATAGCAACCATAACTCTGCCCCCTTGCATGCCCAGTGAGGAGTATTTTGTATCGAGGTACATGCTGTGAAATCTATGCCTAAATGTGCTATATAGCAGAGTTACAGTTGCTGTGGGAACTGTAAGTTTGAATTGCCTGCCTTTTGTGTCATTAAACTTTCAGCTGAAGCATTACATTAGAAGAGTTTCTCTCTCTCTCTCTCTCTCTCTCTCTCTCTCTCTCCTGTTTTTTCTCATTTGAAAAAAGAATTGGGCTTACAAAAAAAAAAAAAAGATACAAATGGTGTTAGATTCAAACAGCAGGGTGAAGCATGGCTGTTTCCCAGATATACGGGCTGATACACTTAGTGAATTACCACGTGTCCATATTGCAACTTGCAACAACTCATAAAATAATCCTCTATTTATGTGGCACCTCTTATCCTGAAGGGCCCCTTCACACACGCAGTAACTGAACCACATTGGGCAAGAACACTCAATAAATATTTAGCAATACCCAGCAAAATTAAACAGTGCTTTAGGACAAGCACAAAGGAGAAAGGGTGCTGTCATCCACCGGGTGGAACAAGACCCAAGGAGTGCTCTGTCCCTATGTCTTTGGTTGCATTAGCAAGGCTCTTGGTGTTCACCCAATGAGCTGCGTCTCTCAAAACTATGGGTATTTACCACCTCTGTTTACCTCTTGACAAGGAATACCCTCAGGAGGTCACCTGGCTGACTCTACTTTTTCCTAGCCTAGGGATGTATCGCTGCACCCTTGAACAGGGTCCGTCAGCCTCTACTACAGACAACAAAGACTTTCAGGAGCATTCAGTCTCCATCATAGTTACACACCATGCCCCATCAGCACAGAAACAGCCACCAACAATATATAACTAAACAAGTAAGGCTGTCTCCCAATAAAGTTTATTTCTGGACACCAAAATCCAAATTTCATATCACTATCATGTGTCCCATAGCACTATTCTTCAAATGAACCTTGAACCATTTAAAACAGAATAGCATATCTGTAGACTGTGAGCTATATGAGACAGGTGATGGGCTACAGGAAGCTGATTCTTGCACAGGACTCTAAAGCAGCACATCTTGTTCATGGCCATATTTAGGTAGTGGTGGGCTTCTAAGCATTGAACAGCTAGTTCTTTCTTCACCTCAAAAAAAACTGTGCATGTGTCTGTGTATCTGTAAATTCGTATGTACTCATATGCATATATACATATACAAATGGACATACTATATAGATGTCTAGATATCGATGTGTGTATATATCTAATTGTATACATACATGGGGGACATAAGCTTGTTATACATTGTTGTGATTTGAATCTAAAATGTTCCCTATGGGCTCATGTGTTTGAATGCTTGGTCCCCAGCTGGGAAGGTTGTGGAACCTTTAGGAGGGGGATCCTCCCCTAAAGGAAGTGAGTCACTATGGGAGGGCCTTGAAGTTTAACAGCCCCACCCCATTTTTCTGCCTGGTCTTTGCTTCCAGTCTGCTGATGCAATGTGGTCAGGAACAGTACACTCTGGCCTCCTTGCCTTTGCAGCCATGGTGAACCACATCCCTTCAACAATGATGATGATGATGATGATGATGATAAGGCCTTCATCCCTTAAAAGGCTTTTTTGTCAGACATCTTATTACATCAATGGAGAAAGTACTAGTATATTCATTTTGGTGACATGAAAGAACGGCTCAGAAAGTAACAAAATTAGCAGTTCTTCTCATTACATAACAGCAATTTATCCTCACTGTATCTTCTGTATATATTTGCTTAACTCTATCCATAGCTATAGTCACAAAGTGAATGCTGGTTGACATTTTTTTTCTGCTAAGGAATAAAACAGAAGTAAATAAATGAATGAATAAATAAGGATGCATCCCTAAATTTCATTTTTTAAAATAATACAAGCAACTTCTTACTGATATTAAATGATAGGTTTCAAATACTTCCTTGATTTTTGGGCTAGTCACAAAATAATTGGAAACAGGTTTTAGCATACTCTTAAGTTTAATTTGTGGATTAGTCAAGGGTCTCCGGGGAAGAGGAAGAGAACCAATAAAGTACATGTGAGAGTGTTTGTGTGTGTGTGTGTGTGTGTGTGTGTGAGCATGTCTGTGTGCATGTGAGTTTGTGTGTGTAGTGATTTATTACAAAGCATTGATTTACATAATTGCTAATGGATACTAGGAAGTCCTGAAAACTAACATGAGTAAGCAGAAAACCCAGGAGAGTTGCTGTGTACTTCCAGTCTGAGTCCAAAGGCCTGCAAACCATGTTTTGGTTTCATTCTGAAGGCTTAAGAAGACCAAATTCCCAGCTCAGGTGGGGTGGGGATGTTACCCTTCTGTAACCTATTTGTGCTAGTGGCGCCTTTGACTAACTCTCCATCCATATTAGGGAACACAGTGCACTGTACTCAGTCTACTGAGAGAAATGTGAACCCCAGTCTGTAACTTCCTTCCAAACACCCCCAAGATAATGTTTGCCCATAAATGTGGGCACTCATGACCCAGTCAACACCTAAAATTATCTATCATAATCTCCCAAATTACCTCTGTCCTTTATTTGCTGAGACAAATGCTTGAGGGCAGTTTGAAGGGAGAAATATTTATTTAAGTTCACAGTTTTGCAGGGCTCAGTTCAGGGTCACAAGGTTCCTGTCACTTTGGGCCTGAAGTGAAGCCAAAGGTCTTAGCAAACTGACAGCATGTGGCAGAGCCAAGAGTCTCACATCTTGCCTATAGGGAACGTGAGACCAAGAATAGCTGAGGACAAGCAAAACCTTCCAAGGCAAGAACCCGGTTGCTTACCTCTCAGACTGGCCTCTAAATCCTAAGTCTTGGCAACCACAGGCCAAGAGAGTTAAGAGCCCCTCAGGTGGGAACTCTCATGGGTTTGTTTGACAACCCAGCATGGGTGAGCACAGCTCACAGATGATGACCGGCCTAGAAAGTTGTACCACAAATAACCAGGAGACTTAGGCAGAGTCAGAATTAGACTTTACTTGTACCACATAATGACAGCTCTGGTCATGGAGACACAGAAAATCGGTGAAGAATCATTCCTTGATTTTCAGTGTGGTGATTTATCTAGCAAACCATTGTGCTTCTACATAAGAAGTTGCTTAATGTTTGTCAAATGAAGTCAAGTTGTAAATCGTCAAATTCAAGGTACCATTAGTGTCTGTTTGAAACCACACAGAGGAAATTTCTGTAGGCAGTGTACAGTTGCCGCCATCCCCAACCCTAAGTGGAGTAAAGATGCAGACTACGTGCATGCACTTGTGCGTGTGTATATGCACGTGCATGCGTACGTTTGTGTGTGTGCGCATGCATGTGTGTGCGTGCGCGTGAGTGCGTGAGTGTGTGTGTGTGTGTGTGTGTGTGTGTGTGTGTGTGTGTGTGTGTATAATAACCTCAGATACCTGGGACTTCTATTTTCAGTATAACCTAAATGCTCTAGGAATTTTTAAAAATATCTTACTAAGGTCAGATGTGGTGGCTCATGCCATTAATATCATCAGCACTTGGGAGGCAGAGGCAGGCAGATCTCTGAAGTTCTAGGACAGCCAGAGAGCCACGTGGGTCACAGATGAATGTAAAGAGCCAGGATCACTGAGTTAGCTTCACCCTTACTGGCAGCATGCTGCCTTTTAACATGGAATAGTGTGACATCCCTGAACAAAAGGAAAATATGAGTCAGATAAAAGTCACGTATGTTAGTTACATGTATCCCTGAAGAGCAGGCAACATTTTTAAAAAGAGGTTTTGTGTTTGTATGCTAAGTAAGTAAAAAAATGTCATTTAAAGGTAATGGGTGTTTACAATGAAGGAGGTGTTTGGGTAATTATGGTAAGTTAGGACACAAATTTAATTTACAAACGAAATAGAAAAAACAAATCAGACTCAATATTGAGTCTGCAATGATTTGCACGTTTAACTCAGTTTCCCTGAAAATAATGCAATTCATCTGAGGTAAGAAGGGACCTTGGGGCTTGCCCTGCCCACAAAGATTATCATGTGACCTTTACCCAAGGAGACCTTTCTCCAGGTTTCCCACGTACCGTACGCCATTCCTGTACCCCATTCAAAACCCATTCAGAAACCTCTCCCCAGCCAGGTTCAGGATTGGCATCCCACCCCTGACCCCAGCCCAGAAGAGCGCTGCTGCAGCTAGGAATCCCAAACTTAAGGTGTAGCTCAACCTTTGACCACTAGAGGTCTCCGGGAAAGCATTGACCCGTATAACCCTGTTTATCATCCCATCCGGTAGACTTGTTGCACAGCCCGGCGAGCCCGCTCTGCTGGAGGCCGCCTTCTGACGATCGCCAACCAGCCCTGTCTCGTTGTGGCGCCAGCCTTGCAGGGGGTTGGGCCAGGCGGTGGCTGACCATCACACCGGGCTGATGTTTAAAGTCACTATTCAGTCCACGCGGTTTAAGGGTTAGCTCTGGATCCCCACTTCTTGACCAGTCGAGTAGGGGGAGAGCCCCAGATGGGCAGCTGGAATCCCTTTGACTGTCACCTGGCCCAGGACAAGCCAAGATCCGGGGGTTCATAGTCACCTGGCATTAGGTGCCTTTGCAGGCCTGGATCCGCCTCCCTGCTTTGCCCCACTCCCCATTTCTTTCCCAGTGCCCCCCACCGCTCTCTTCTTTTTGCCCAAACCCTGCCCTGTGGAAGGACATTAGGGTTCCATTCACCGTCCCTGTTTTCATCCTCGTGGGATTTTTCTAGAAAAATAGTGTCGTCTAGCTGTACCGGGGGGGGGGGGGGGGGGGGGGGGGGGGGGCGGAGAGGGGAGCTAGAAAGGAAATAGCCAGGTTGAGTTCCCGGGTTTTATCAAGCAGTTCGCTCACCAATGAAAGCAAGCTGCAGTGGCAGATTCGAGCCACATGCGGTAGTGTAGCAATTAGCAGATAAAACGCTGACTAAAGCGCTAAAACATGAAGTATTATTGTAGCCAAGGTCAAAAATGCTTCAGTTGCCTTTTGCAATTTGGGGGAGGGGAGGCCTAGAGGTGAGCGGAGAGATTGGAGGTTTCGAAATGGTCGCCTTCTTTCTTCAAACTGTACTTTTTCTTTTTTTTTTTTATGATCTTGTTTATTATAGCCCGAGCTGCCTAATTATGTCACTGCTGGGTTTTGCAGCTAACTTAATCCTCCTGATCCTTTATGGAACAATTCACACACACTGAATAATGTGTCCCTGCCCCTCAACCCCTTGAGGCCCAGGATATGATTTTTTTTTTAATTTTTAAACCTTTTAAATATATCAGGTAACTTAGTTGAATTGGGAGCTCATAAAGCAGCAGGAATATAGACGTGTGGGTGGAGGTTACTGTGTTTCAGTACAAGAAAAAAAAACATAGTGGTTCATGTAAACATACACTGCTCCACCCCCCACCCCCTTATACCCAGCCAGTCCCAGCTACAAGCCTTTTTATAGATAAATAAAGCAGTTGCTTTCATGATTATAACTGTCTTGAATGGATTGTCTTCTTACAACATTCAATCTGTTTATGAGTATTTATTTTACATTAGCCCAGGGACCCTGCACTGCAGGAGTTTGCCTCTATTCCCCTGGGTGTCGGTGTCTCAAGTCTTACATCTGCTCTGTGATTGATGGAGCCTGAATCCACGTTATTACTCTCTCACAAGCAGAAATCAAACAGGCTATTAACTACATTACTTCAAAGAACAGTTTCAATACAATCGCCTTATCTTAATTGAAACTTTCTTTGTATGGATAGTTGCTACACAGATAATTTACAGGTGTCTATCAAACATCACATTAAAGAGGTAAAACAGAGTTTTTTGAGGGGGGGCACTAACACTGTGCTCTGTAATTTTAAAAGCCTTTCTCACTGTTAGATAGAGCATTGATTCAGTAGATTTATTATGTTCATGGGAGTGGGGGTCATGGTGTTGGAGGAAGAGGGGGAGAGATTCAGTTTGGAGATGTAGCATAGATATGATTATAAAAATGCACATATTTGGAAATATCCACAGCTAGGTTTGGGAAAGCTTATCAGGGGAGATTGAGCAGTGTGCAGCCTAGTGTGGTGCCTACCTTGTAGAGACATAGAAGAAGGGTTCTAATTAGGTGAAGTCATTTACAAACACTTAAAGACTACCCAAGTTGCTCATGTGCTATGGAAAGCTGTGTGTTTTTAAGAGAGGTTTAATACACAATCTAGGGATGCCCTCAGGCACTGTGTGGAGGTTTCCTGCATAAATGCAGCCGCCTTGGTCAGGCAGGAAACTGACTCACAGCTGATCTCAAAGAAAATCTTGTCAAAATACAGTAACTCAAGTTTTTTTTTTTTTAATATATCATCTCTTGAATTGGATGTATATATTTACACTAAGCGGACAGAGGCTAACAGAAGCCCTCAGGCATCTCATGAATATTTTTTAAATATGTAAAACGCCCTTCAGTCAAGTCCATTCATATGTTAAAAATGAACAAAATGGGTTATTCTAATCAAACGTCTGCAGTGTGCACCATAAAGTTAAAAAGAGGGTGAAAGGGCTGTAATTTCTCTCTCTAACCCGTGTTTATGAAATGGTAAGATCAGATGAAATTTCAAGGAAGATAATTAAGGAGTGATGTGCAAGTCATAATTTGGCTAATGCAAAAGATGGGAGACTGTAAATTGGTACACTGTCCTCCCCCACGGTGCAGAGTTGGAATATTACTTTAAATTATTAAAATAGCTTTTCGACAGCTTCCAGAATACGAGCTTTTTGGCATGGGCTTTTATTAGTTATTGTAATTGGACGATCTGCCATTTTCTTTCGTTTATCTCTGTGTGTGTAGAAACAAGATAGATCTTGCCTTTTTATGACTTCTCCATGTTCTGAATCAAAAATGTGGTTTAGATAATGTTAAGTGCCCTAATTCTTACTGCAGCGGAGGCAGACGTTATTGGGGGAAAAAAAAGCGTCAAAACACACACAGAGGGTCCTTCCACCTCCAGATGACCGAAGACGAGGCGTTTGTGCTCTGCTGGGTGTATTAACTTCAGCCATGTGAATATAATTTTCATTAAAGTAATCCTGTCTCAACTCGATGCTGCGAGTAGAGGTGAAACGTTGCGAAAGCGTTAAAAATAGCTTGCTAGTAATTTCAACATCCTGTAATTTTATCGCGTATCGAGTTTCAACTGTCGTACTATACAAACCTTATCCCCCATATAGTACATGTTTACTTTTTTAGCCTGCCAGACCCACTCTGGAAAGATTGTGCCAATATAATAAAATCGCTGGGGGTTGGGGGGGTGCTGGAAAGTGTGGGAGGAGAGCCAGGAAGGGGTGGGGGAAGCGAGTACACCATTTTACATCAACGCTGCGAAAATGCAAGCGAGCCAGGCGGAGGACCGGCAGCTGGGTCGCAGCGAGCGAGGGCTTTGCAGTCTCTGCCTGTGCCTTGTTCAGTCGCTCTTAAGTTTCTCTGTTTGCATAATAGCCGTGCATGCAAACCGCGCAGTGCTCCGGGGCTCCAGAACAATAAATAAACACATTTAAAACCTTTATTGTCTTATGATGTGTGTCCACCCCCCCTCCCCCCGGTTTCCAACAGCTTAATTTCTGATGGTATTTAACTAGTTTGCAAATGGATTATTTTTTCAGTTTTAAACTATTACCGAGAAAGCTCCCCCCTCCCTTTTTTTTGGGGGGAGGCAGGGGGAGGGTTGGGGGTGGGGTAGGAGTCGGTATATTATTCCTGTAGCGCCGGGTTATATAAACACATTATCATTTGAGAGAGCCCTTGGCGTCCATCAGCATTGTAAACACGTACGAGTGTATACACTTCAAAATTAAAGAATGCATACGCAGAACCCGGAGCCCGAATTCATATTCCGAGCAGACTCGCGGCTCGCATGTATTGATTTATCATGCACGGTTTATTGTTCCTCTCCCTAAATGCAGTTGCTGTCCGTTCAATATTGTTGCAAAATCACGAGACGTGTGTGCACTGCTCACTTGTCTTTCTGTTCTTCTTCTTCCTTTTTTTTTTCATGCTGAGTATTTTTTTTTTGCGAAGCGAACAAATGCATTAATATTTATATGTTTATATAATCGATAACCCACTTTTACCTTCCGTGTAAATAGGCATCAGAAGATAATTTAACGGATTAGTTCTCTCAAACATGGCAGTGAGGAAGCGTAATTTAACTATCAAACAAATCTACATGTCTAATAACAGCAAATCTGCTAAGGAGCATTAGAAAGAGGAGCGGCGCCCCGGAATCTCTGCAGGAAATGTTCTTTATATTAGACATATACAAGCAGGTCCTGTCAGATACACAACACAGCTCGAGAGCCTTGGTCTACTCCAAAATTCTGAACCCACGTTACCCGCAGAGATGATGCACTGTGAAGAGAAAGATACCCTCATTACTTGGTTTTAGGGTGGGTTTCATTTTTTTTACATCTTCCTGTCCGTGGTTTGCCTTGATCCATTCGCTTCCCTACGAGGTAGGTCGTAGCCCTTCTCCTCATTTCGAATTTGATCCACCCATCTTCCGCAGCAAACCCACATATTTTTGACAGGAGATGAAAATTGAGTCTTCGAAGAAATATTAGGATATATTTTCAATCATTTTTGTGCTGAGGGGGAAACGAGAGCTTAGTTTTATATTAAGACATCAAGCCGGCTACAAGCAGAGAATGCTTTCCCCTGCCAGGACCTGATGCAATCCATTCAAGCCAACAAGTTTGGAGAGAATGTTGAGTTCAATCAATTCAGAACGTCGAGATGGAGCCCAACTCACTCCAGGTATTTCGCTCTCCTCCGCTCCTGCGGTCCCGGCGCCCCCCGGCACCCTCCAGGCCCCCAGCTCACCCACACCCCCACACCTCCTCACACCCCCCACAAACTTTTCACGAAACTTTTACCCTCTGCATCCCCCCAAAATCATTTTTATTGTTTAAAAAAAAAATCCCTGCGCTGATCATACCTACATAACGTAATTTTATCGCCTCATATGGGGAACTGGGGAGGGGTGGTGGTAGGGACCGGAGGGCTTTTTTTTTTCCTTTTCTTTCTTTCTTTCTTTTTTTTTTTCTTTTCTTTCTTTCTTTTTTTTTTAAGGAGGCAAAAAAAAATTAATAGGTTTTGTAATATATTTCGCCCTACTTTCTATCTGTGGGCCGGTCTGTACTGAGAGTCTGGCTGTCTTGTGTGTGAATGTCCCTGGGAATAGATATTTGTGCTTGATGGCTACATATTATTTACGTGGTGCCCCTTTTTTTTTTCACCTCTCTCTCTCTCTCTCTCTTCCCCTGCAGTGGGTCGGCTCACCGTGTGGCTTGCACGGACCTTATATTTTCTATAAGGCTTTTCAATTCCACCTTGAAGGCAAACCAAGAATCTTGTCCCTTGGCGACTTTTTCTTTGTAAGATGTACGCCAAAGGATCCGATTTGCATAGCGGAGCTCCAGCTGTTGTGGGAAGAAAGGACCAGCCGGCAACTTTTATCCAGCTCGAAACTTTATTTCCTCCCGGAAGACACTCCCCAGGGCAGAAATAGCGACCATGGCGAGGTGGTAAACCTATCTCTCCCTCTCTTCCTTCTTTATTATCCACCCCCCCCTCCCTCCAGTAATGCGTATTATAAAGCAAGCTTGAAAATACTGTATTCAGTTCTGCGGTGAGCTGGATCCGCTCGTTTTTTAAAGGGGTAGCGCCACTAACTGGGGCTGGAGTATTTTACCATTGCCAGAGTTTGCCTGTCAGCTTTACAAAGACAGTCCAACTGCCGATTTTGGTCAAGATCAAATAACTTGTCGAGAAGGGTTTTGTTCCAGAGTGTGTGTGTGTGTGTGTGTGTGTGTGTGTGTGTGTGTGTGTGTGTGTGTGTG
>CAJQZJ010032918.1:1028008-1056752 GCA_907164525.1 Lophiomys imhausi | reverse complement strand
GTGTGTGTGTGTGTGTGTGTGTGTGTGTGTGTGTGTGTGTGTGTGTGGTGTGTTCGTTTTGCTACCTCTGCTTAAAGATTAATAACCCACGCTTTAATATACATTTTTTTGCTTTTTTTTTTTTTTTTTTACTTTTGCCTTCGTGCCTAGCTCCTGGGCTCGGTAGATTTCTTTTGGTGGGTTTTGATATTGTTCACGTTTTTTTTTCTTTTAAGTATTTGATATGTTTAAGAGGGCGGAAATTACGAAACGGAGGCAGAATGAGATCAAAAGCGATTCAGTTGGCCAAGGCGTGTTGACTGAAGTGATAAATGACAGGTACTGGGATAATACATTCAAATAACTTGCGCATCTGCCCGGGCGGATTTCAAAGCGGTCGTGTAACCGGCACAAACACGTTCGGCATTAAGAACTATCTCGCGCCCACTCCCCCCTCCTCCCGGAACCATTTGATGTTCTGGTTTACAGTGTCTCCACGCGAAGTGGACGTCCTCCAGTGGGGCGTGGGGCCGGGTGCAAGGGCCTCTGCGGTGCGGTGCGGTGCGGGGCAGCGCGCGGGGTGCCCGCGGAGAGGACCCCGCGGAGCTGCTACCGGGCCACCTCCCTTGGGCTCTGTCACTGCGGGTGTGACTGCCACTCTAAGGGCTCCCCGGGTCCGAGGGCCGAGCTCGGTGGCGCGGTCCCTACCACTGTACACGCTCACACACCCGGGAACTATTTTGGGGAGTCCGCCCTGGGCGCGGCGGGAGGGAGGGCTCACGCCCCCCCCCCCCACCCCACCCCGGCAAGGCTTTGTGTCTCCCGAGACCGAGCAGGGTAATCAAACTGAGACTTTTGAGGGCAGCTAGCTCGGCGCCAGGCTCGCGAGCTTTCGAGGTAGGTCTGTTGTTAAATGAATGGTTCGGTGCCGATGAACTCCTCGGGGGCCCGGGAGCTGCCAGTCCAGGAAGAAATTCCTGGAGCTGATGGAGTTGATTGCACTTTTGGCCTCGCCAGCTCACTCCCTCTCCTCGGGATCGAATTACCCCTCAGTGGTCCGCGGCTTGTTAATTAAGGGAGTTCGTCAGAACCTCGGCCCAGGAATCTGCCTTTTCGGAACTAAGCGCCGCCCTCCTCCCTGCACACACCCCTCCCCCGCCCTCCCCGAGAAGCCCAGCGTTTAAGCGTTCGGTTTCCCGGGCTCCGCCTGCTGCCTGACCAAGGTGGTGTGTGCCGCTGCGGAGTGGGACCCCTGCAGCCCACCAACAGGTTGAGCGCCT
Source organism: Lophiomys imhausi (assembly GCA_907164525.1). Lineage (NCBI taxonomy): Eukaryota > Metazoa > Chordata > Mammalia > Rodentia > Muridae > Lophiomys > Lophiomys imhausi. The sequence goes on along the minus strand of CAJQZJ010032918.1, from coordinate 1,055,493 downwards.
CCGCCACCAATCCTCCCCCCCAAGCCCCCGGCCCCGGCTCAGGCCCCTCCCCCAACCCAACTTTCCTGCGCAGCTGTCTTCCTTCTCCCTCCCCCTTCCTGATTTCTTATTATTTGCTTTTCAAATTTATTACTTCAACATGGCCTGTGATCTGGAGAAGGGAAGGATTAAATATCCAGAAAAGAACTGGTGCCTAACAGACTTCGGACTAAACCCAGGAGGAAATCATTCAGTGCTTTATGGGATATTTGTGGTCACTCTTTTTTTTTTTAATTGAAATTGGAATATTTGTTTGAAAGACCCCGAGTTGACCCCCCAAGAGGTCCTGTTTAATTTCTGTTGATATAACTAAATGGAGAATTCTGATTTAAGAATAAAAGCCACAGACGATCCCATCTGTCTTTCAAAACTGTTCACAATGAATAGATACGTTTTTAAACACACGATTTCTTTTTAATTGTTCCTTATGGGGAGTTGTAATGATCTAGGCATTTCGCATCTACTGTATGAGCCATACCTCAGAAAATTAATCTTGCCATTTAAAAGTAAACTCTAGGGGGTTTGTGGAGAGAGGGCGGCTCTATTTATAATCCTCAGCTGCTTATACATAGTCTAATATTATGCATGATTTGTTTTTTAATGCTAACACGGCTGGTAATTAGCTGTATGATTATACTTGTATATTTCATTAGGAGTTTGGCTGATGTCATTGTGAGTTATTCAGCCATATTAAAACAATTTTCAATTGAGATAATGACACGCCTCAAAATTATGCAAATGGCAGCTGCATTGTGCAAAATAATTATGACAAATGGAAAGCAGGTAGAAAGTTTCCCAGTGCAGGATCGGTTTTCCACCCTGGTGATGTCATTCCCCCCCCCCCTTGGCCTAAGTCAGACGTTAGCCAAACAGCAGCAGCCAGGCTCCTGGGGAGGAGAGTCAGAGACCAGCATTTACCGCCGGCGCCTAGAGGGGGCAACAGGGCCTCTCATTAAGAAATTTGCTTTGTTTTCGCCTACTCCATTAACTTGTTTATATACATTGAAATGGTTTTTATTATTGATTTTAAATAGTTTTGAAGGATGCCTTTGCCATTGGTAACTGCAGGGGAATGCTTTCTTGGTGTTCAAGAACATTTCATCAGCCAGTAGAGTTTATTTTAAGTAACTAAATGGAGGTTAATAATTTCTTGATTGCGCTGACATCAGCACCTATCTCAAAAGGACAACCAGGACTCTGTACGCTCTGTTGAAAAGAGTCCCTTCTGCCTTTTTCTGATTTCTTGAAATGTGAAGACGTCAGTTCTAAAAGCAGGAACATAATCATTGTGCAAGTTTAGAAATAGCGTCCCTGTGTGGCTCACTGTGATTTGCAGAAGATTTTTTTTTTTAATTCCACATAGAATAGATCTTTGCAATCACTGTAGGGAGACTGAGTAGGACTATGCCTACCCATTTTATAGATGGAGATAGGGACATGACAAGGTCATGTGGTCTGTCGAAGGTAGCCAGTATCACCCAGTCCTTCCTAAACTTTAAGCTTGCCTTCTCCAATAAAACCTACTCTTGAAACAGGAAAACACATCATAGCAGATTTTAGAAGCATATACCAATGAGGACAGTCCCCTGCTCATTTTAAAACAGAAACTACTCAATCATCTCTCAAAAGTCAGATATTCAGGTTTAAAATATTTTATTCTCTGTGGCTCAGGTAATCCTAACCAGTGCTATATAACAAAATATTTTCATAGCTATTAATAATTAGTTATTGATTGGTTTCCAGGATGATAGTGATAGCACACATCAGACATTTCCAGTGCTGGTAACCTACACTGAGGAAAGGCATTTGAAAAAGAGTACATTTGAGGCTGGGAAGATGGTTCGGTGAATGAATCATTTACTGGGCAAGCACAAGGAGCTGAGTTTGAATCCTCAGAGCCCATCTAATTTGGGACCAGTAATCCCAGGGTTCCTATGGTGAGAGATGACACAGCAGTGAACAATGTCTTAGACAAGGTAGAAGTTGAGGACTGACATTTGAGGTTCTCTCTTGACCTCCATAAGCATGATTAGAACACTAGTACCCTACACACATGGATACACATACATTTCATATATCACAATCTCATATATACATACATATACGTGTATATGTGTGTATATACATATATATGTGCGTATGTGTCATACATTTTGATTCTGCAACTTAGTCTCACTTTGACCGTAAATAACCATAACTATCTGAACCTCAGTTTCTTCTTCCACAAAATGGGAATAACTGAATTATTTGGGGAATCAAGAGACATTAATTAAATAGGGAAAAGTGCTTTAGATATTTCAAAATACTTAAAACAGAAGGACTCGGGATAAGAATATTATAAACATTCTTATTTTATAAAAAAAATAGCAAATCATACTAACTTTTAAGCTCATGTGGGGTTTCTTTAGGTCTAATCATGATGCTGTCTTAAATCAGCATGAGAGTATAGGGCAGGGCCTTATACAAGGAGACACTGTCTTTTGTAATCACCCCCAATTGCCACAGGTGGCCAGTAGCTCCCCAGAGGTGGACATGGCAAAGTAGGTGGGCACTTGGTTCTGTTACTAGGCAACTTCTGATCATGTTCATTCTCAAACGGCCAAGTAGTTCATCTATTGGCAGTTGACTTTCAAAACTCGTGCATGTGCAGGCTTGGGTTTTTACATGAAGGTTTGTTGATGACCTGGAACTAGGAATGGGAAGGCTAAGCTAATGACGTCATTGAGTCAGGACCGAGCATGCCTGGGTGTTTTAGACTCTAGCTTGTTTTCAGGATTTCTGACAGTATTTATTTGTCACCATCCAGGATAAACTATAAGTGGAGAGTCACTTAGACATTGCCTCAGAGATGCATGCTCTACTGGCAGCAGGGTAGGATAGTTAGAGTTGGATCTAAGATGCTGAAGTGTAAACATTTTAAACAGTCTCGCTGTAGTGATACAATCTTGGGCAATTTCTCAAACATTCTGTCCTTCAGTACTCTCATCCATAAATGGGCATGTGGCATTTACTTCCTGGGATTGTTTTTAGGACTAAATGAGCTACTACATGGAAAGTACATACAACCCAAGATGATGTGCAGGACTGATTGATTGTGATCATTATCATTAATATTGGTATTGTTTTTCTCATTGGAATTTGAGGCATTACTGTGGACCTTTCTCGGGAAGATGGCAACTCCTAGGTTATTTTGCTTAAAAAAAAAAAATCCCTGGCAGTTCTGGTTCCTTCTACTCAGATTTATCTTTCCTCTGTGTGTTGGGATTAGCTGTGTCATCAGAACAGAAAGCTTCCTAAGAATTTATATTTTGCTGCTGAAAAAATGTTGCCAACTGGACCAGCAACATTTTTCAAAAGATTACCTGATCTGATCATATCTGGGGGAAGGCAGATGCATTCCAGAATCTAGATGGTTCTGGCTTGGACTTGTTCATGTTTTTGCATAGCCCTTCAGAGACTTCAGAGTGTCGCTGACTTACCTTGCTGTCCTTAAATGATGCTCTACCTTACCCAAGACCCATTTTCTTCATCTGTACAATGGAACTGGTAATCTTGATTCTTCTGAGGAAATCAGAGATAATGATTAAAAAATTAACCTAGTACAAGACTTAAGAAAAGTCAGCCACTGTTGTAGTGGTTGCTCAGCATCTAGATGTGAACCTATGAGATCTCACCCACTGATGGCTGTAGTAACTCTGTTCTTAGTAATTCTTTAAGATTAAATGAAGGGACATCTCTAACCATGTGCATAACAAACGCAAGAGCTGAAACATTGCATGAAGCTCACTGTACTGGACTGTGACAAGGGTCAGCCAGCTAAAACTTGAAGGCCAAATCCAGCCCACTGACATTTTATAAGTAAAGTTTTATTGGGGTGTTGCCAAAGTCATTTATTTATACAGTATTTGAAGATCTTCAGCAACAACAACACAGCTAATACTTTTGATGGCTACCATATGATTAACACAGTAGAAATATTTGTTGTCCAGCCTGATCCTGTACAGAAAAAGTTTTCTGACCCCTGGCCCATAAGGTTGATGTAGAAGGTGGAATATTTCTACTCCTCAGTGCTGGGATTGAACTCAAGACTTAACACTTATTAAGCATATGCTTGCTCTTCCTATGAGCTATTTCCCCAGACCTATTCCTCTTTCCTACCTGGCCTGGAACAAGATCTCATATCATAAGACATAGTTAACTATTAGTATGATGTCATTATCATTTTCATGCAGCCATATGTTTTAACATTGAGTCTAGGACATTAATTTTTGTGAATAAATAAAATGTACATTAAAGTATATTTTGAATGGCCTAGATCCAAGCTCCAGACCATATAGGTATTGTCTGGCTGGTGTTCATCAAACAACTACTTGCTGAGTGCTAACTATGCAGGAGGTAAAGGGGTGAATGGGAAACACTTGGCAAATTGACCCTTTTTTTTTCCAGAAGTTGATCAGTCTTAGTAGAGATGAGGTCAACATGTTTAAAGATGTACGGACAGTCAAAATCAGAAATGCCCTATAACAGGAGTAAATTTGAAAATATACCATCTACCTGTACTAGTAAGTACTGAACACTTAAACCCAGACAGAGGTGAGAAGGAACTGTCCCTTTGGGAACCTTATAGATTACACCACCATGGCTGTCCAGGCCAGTCTAAGAAATGCCATCAGACTTCGTAGCTATGGTCCTGAGTTGAAGTTGAAATGAGAATGAGCCAAGGTCCCTTTGCGTGTTTCATGATCTTTTTGGAAAAGTAGAAAGCGCAGTCTTCATCTTTGAGTTGTCATTTGTCAGAACACCTACTGTGTGCTGGAGCGACAAACACATTTATACAACATCCACTATGTGCCAAAGCCTGTTCTACCCTGGGACATGAATCCCCATTTGCCTGTGCTGGACACATCACTGGGTTCTTTCTCTTTGCATGATAATATAGCTATCAGAGTTCTCCTTTTCCTTGTAGTTCTCTGAGTGCAGAATGACTAAGCAGTAAAATTACACTATTTTGGGGGGCTGAAAAGATAGCTCAGTGGTTAAGATCATATGTTTATCTTACAAGATGATAATTCACCTGTAAATCCAGGAGCTCTATGACCTTCCTCTGGCCCCCAAGAGCATTACACTAATATTTGCATATTTAAATATACACAGACATATAATTAAACTTAAGAAATATCTTTAAAATACCTTTCAGGAGCTGGAGAAATGACTTAGCAGTTCAGAGTGCTTACTGTTCTTTGCAGATTACCTGAGTTTGGTTCCCAACACCCACATCAGATGGTTCACAAACTGTGTGCAACTCCAGCTCTTCAGGATCATGATACCCTCTTCTAACCTCGACTGGTTCTTGCACACATGTGATACATATGTATTCATGTAGGCTCACACACATACACATAAGTAACAAATAATTAAGGAAATCTTTTTTTTTTATAATTTATTTTTTATTTCTTCAAGTTACATCTCAATCACAATCCCCTCCCTACTCCCCCCTCCAGTCCCACCCTTCCACCCTCCTCCCCCTTAGCCCCACCATCCTCTTCCCTTCTTTTTTTTTTTTTAGTTTAAGGTATTTATTTTTCCCCCCAACAGCTCTCCCTTTCAGTCCAAATAATGGTTCTTTTTCTTATATATTTGGTTGTGAGCCTAGCCTTTAACGGCTAATACCTATTTGCTAGCAGCCTGCCTTCATTCAGCTTGGTCCATTAATGGGTCACTGATCTGTGAGCGTACCTCAGTACCCTTTCACACACTTTTTCCTTTTCTACTAAGACTCATAGTCACATGATCCCAATGGATGTCAAAATATGTGAACGGATGTTGTTAGCTGCATTGTCCAAAGAAATACGCAAATGTTTTAGACTGAAGGCTCATCCTGGAATGTTGAGACTGTCTCTCTGGGTCTGGATCTCTTTTCTGATCTTCACCAATCAGCTCGTTGAAGCTGGGGACTTCGCAGTGACAAACTGTGAAACCCAGACTTCTGGAAAGAAGAGTCAAGCTTCAGGCAAGTCATGTTGGCAGGTCACAAAAGATAGGTTGTTTTTCACTTGGATGACCTTAACTAAGCCATGTGTTTAATAGTGGATCTACATTGTAAGCAATTAAAACCTCTCTTGACATTTAAACTGTCAGGCCCATACTCAGGAAATGTTATTTTATATGAAGTACAAGAGTCTATGCATGTAAATACTTGGTTATTAATTATTAATAAAGCATGCCGCTGTTCATAGTGGCATCTGGTAACATACAACTTGGGCTCATTTATCAAAGTCTAGTTTTAGCCGATACCCAGCACATAATTACTTGAATCAAATGCATTCGCTTGTCATTTCTTATAGCAGGGCAGTTGGATATTTGCCATCATCTATTCAGAGTAATATTGTAACTAATGATTACTTGGTGGCTCTGCTTTTAAGGGTATTTAAAATAAATTTATCGATTGTTGCCTGAGAGATTCATTCACCTCTAAGAGATGTGGTCATAGATCCTTTCTTTCTGGAAGAATCTACCCTCAAGTGCTTGTGCAAAGTAGACTTTTTCAGGGTGTGTGTTTCTGTAGATCAGAACCTAAGCCTTGGTCCTTAGAGTGTGTCCATGCAAATCCTGGACCCTGAGCATCATATTAACAACACATTTCAAAATGTGTGGCTTCAGGGAGATTGGCTCAGTTTGTAAAGTGTCTGAGGACCTGAGTTAAGATACCCAGCATCAGCCGGGCAGTGGTGGCGCACGCCTTTAATCCCAGCACTTGGGAGGCAGAGGCAGGCGGATCTTTGCGAGTTCGAGGCCAGCCTGGTCTACAAATTGAGTCCAGGACAGCCAGGGCTACACAGAGAAACCCTGTCTCGAAAAACCAAAAAAAAAAAAAAAAAAAAAAAAAGATACCCAGCATCCTGGCAAAGGTGCTTATGTAACCCCAACCCTGGGACAGGTAGATTCCTGGAGTATATTAGCGAGCTACTCTGACAAATTCATGATCTCTAGATTCAGCGGAAGACCTTGTCTCAAAAAATAAGATGAAGGATGATTGAGGAGGACACTTGAATTCAACAGCTGGCCTACACACTCATGTGAACACATGCATGGACACTTATACACAGAGGCGCAAACACCTGCATAAACATGTGTACATGCCATAAAAACTCACTGAAAAAATATGCAAGTAATCATTATTGAAAGTGGGCTCTGTAGTCATGCCGATAGCATCCACCCCACATCAGAGGTTTGTCCGCAGCGTGAAATATGGACATTTGAGGTTATGATTCAGACTAAGCTGGTAGCTTGCTAACATGAATTTTTCTATATACTCTGCCTCTGTATTGGTGGAGTGTCCTACTTGTGCATTTGACGGTCAAATGCACAGCCCCTCTCAATCCTTGTACTCTACTGAAAAAAAAAACAAAACAGACAACAGGGGCCACATGTTGCTAGCCAGTCTATTGACCCCTCCCCCATCTACCTTTCTCATGACTCCCAGAATTCCCCGCCTGTGAAACCACCAATTCTCCACTGTTCAGTTCCAAGCAAGCCTATGCGTGGCATAAACATTAAACTCTTGTCTTTGCGAATAGGCTTTGCTTTCTACACCCTCAAGCATGTTGAGCTACTGTGCAAGCTGGAAAATAAAAATGTTCTAATTGTGTCTTTTAAATAAGCATTGGAATGAATTAATTAGACCGTATTTTGTCTTTAGTTGCTTAGTTACACAATAGCATGTTTCTGAGCTCTAGGAAGATAAATTGGCTCTTTCTGTGTTCTATGTCCCTTAATCATAATTACTGTATTGCTTCGGAGAGTAAAGCATACATAGATTTTGCATATTTTATTAATAGTCCAAAATATGCATATGATCTATAAAGTATATGCTGCTCAACCTGTCTTATATGCTTTTATGTGGGAAGAAGTTTTATTGTGGTGGTAGGATTTGCATTAGTTGCTCAAAGATGTGGTTCTGGGAAATACATAATTGAAATGTTTTTGAATTGCTTTTTCTGGCCTTTTCAATCTTATTCAAAATAATATGCTTCTGGTCTCGGAGCAGTCTCTCTCATTTGATTTAACATCTTGCTTTGCACTGCCTGCATGGCGCTGCTTTAAACCCTGCAGAGCCCAGATGAGGTCCTGCTGTTCCCAGGGTGTCATCATGTCTTGGGGAGGGGGCTCACACAGTAAGGGTTTTAGGAGATGAAGGGATTTGATGGGCACCCTCATTCTAGGATGATTGCTTCCATGTCTGTTACTTGTGGCATACTTACTTGTCTTGTTTTTTGTTTGTTTGTTTATTGTTGTTGTTGGGGGTTTTTAGGGCTTGAGCAAGCCTGAGCTGGACAACCTTGTATGCTTGGCTTCTGTGGTCCTGTAGAACACTGTGTTGTTGCTGGAACTTGGGTTTCTATCCTCAGTACTCACAACCTCCTCCAAGGGAGGCAGCAAGAAGAGGGCAGCTTAATATAGTTATCGAACAATGGGAAAGTCTGGCTTAAGATCCAGATACACTCTTGGTCAATGTATGTGAAAACTGACCCTATTGTTCTGTTGCATTTGAAAAGCAAGTAAATTATTTACAGATATTTGCTAATTAAAGCACATTTAACCAGGACAAAAGAACACAGACTAACTGGAGACAAAGAACTGAGTGCAAATATTTCAGTCACACAAATCCTGTGTATTCTTAAGGGAGAAATATATTAATTCTACATTCATTTCTTCATTTTGTGAGCGATGGCAAGTGACTGTGCATGCCGTGGGGGCTTATGTACAGATCAGAGGACAACTTTCAGGGGTCAGTTCTCCTCTTCTGTCATGTGGGTCCTGAGGATTGAACTGAGGTTGTCGGGCTTGGCAGAAAATGCCTTTCCTCATTGAGTCACCTTCCTGTCCTGAGAAATGTGTTTTAAAACTGTGTTTATAAAGGGTGGGGAAATGAGACAGGTTACAGAATCTCAGTCAGAAGATGCCTAAGGTCTGGGGTGTTCATGGAGGGTATGGTGAGTGTGAATGTTAGGAGAATAGAAGAACTTTCAGTGTTCTCACAGCCCGAAATGGTGATTATGCAAGGTGGTAGATGTTAATTAATATTTTGGATGGTATGCATGCATCAAATTGTTACCATCTATGCCTTAAATGCATAATTTTTATGTGCCAACTACAACTCAATCAATCTAGAGACATGAACAGTGCAAAATAGCATATGTACTGACACAGCTTATGTAAGTGTGGATGCATACATATGAATTCCTGCCCTCTATAAGGAAGCTTATGTACAGCAGAGGTGATCGGTCTGGTACCCATCCTCTTACTCATGAGCTGGGCTCCCTGTCAGCTTCTTAAGGGATGGCAGGTACAAGTGGTTTTGACAGAAACATGAGTTCTCTTTGGTCCAACCTTTCTTTGTCATTATCTGACTAGAACTCAAATAGAACTCAACTCAGAGAAAACAAATTTGGAGAAAAACAAATTAGCCATAGACTGTAGGAGAAAGTCAATATATCCTTGTACTTTCCAAAATGTTTTGACTAGATGGCTTCAATCTTGGTGTTTTCATTAGGTGGCTTCCTAACTTTGGTCAAGTCCACATTGGACCTTTTCATTGTCTCTGCAAATGTCAGACCATAATGAAAGCAATGCAGAGGAAGTTAAAGATAATGTTCTCTCAGACCTTCTCTGGTTGGAGCAATTGATAGTTGTCTATTGGTCAGATGGGTTCTCTGGTTTTGCTGCCATCAGCAGATACTGCTGGGTTTAGGCATAACTAGTCTGAGGTCCCTTGACATTGTTGATTACCAAGGGTCCTTGAAACAAAGGCTCATGTCTAACTTCTCTGGACATTTTGATAGACTATCAAGTGGCAGAAACTCTAAGACAGTGAGTCTACCTCCATACAGAAAGATACTGAGTATGAAGTGAGAGCCAGCAAACCACAGAAGTCAAACTTGAACCCAACTCCCTCAGGTACCAAAGACTCATCTCTGGCTCTGGTGAAGTGTCTGTTCTCTTGAAGTTAGGCACTGGGAAAGTAGGAAAGTGTTCCCAGGTATGTGCATGGACTAGGGTTCACTCCAGTGGATGGTGCCCCACAGAGACATAACTTTCATACAATCACTAATGGTGGGTATAGACTTTATGGGATGGGAAGCCACTCACTGGAATGGGAAGTGAAGGCCTTGCCTTCATTTCCTTAACTGTTCTGAAGCCTAGAAGGCCCTCAGATAAAGCCTAACAAAAGTTGGCCAAAATGTGATAATTTTGGCTCTGGATGGAATTGGTGTTTCTACCAACATTTGGAACTGAAGCATAGTTTCATTCATTCAGAAGCGGGAACATGTACCTACTGTGTGCTATGCCATGGACTGAAGCCATGACAGTGGGTGTCTACTGTGTGCTATGCCCTGGACTAAAGCCATGACAGTGCGCATAACAGATGACACACAGAAGGTTTTCTGTCCTCACAGACCTCACCTCCTCCTGTGAGGAAGAAGACAAGAAGCAAATTCTCTGGTTTAACCAAATTATGTATCAATATTTATTTTAAGATTTATTTACTTATGTACTTTATGTATATGGATATATTGTCTGTATGTACATCTGCACATCAGAAGAGGGCATTGGATCCAATGTGACTACAGTTATAGATGGTTGTGGGCTGCCATGTGGTTCATGGGAATTGAACCTCAGGACCTCTGAAAGAACAGGCAGTGATCTTAACTTTTGAGCCATCCCTCCAGCCCCCTCTGCATCAATCTGAATCTTGGAATGACATCCAGGTTTCTTTCAGAAGGCTTTCTCTCCTCTCCCCTCCTCCCTCCTTCTCTTGTGTACTCAGAGACCAAAGTGTCCAGCCTTCTCCCAGAACTATCCACAAAGTCCCCCACCACACACACATTGTTATCACTGAAATCAAAGTTGGATCATTTCCCACAGCTTAACAATTGTGTGGCAATGCCTAGGTATTTATCTATCAATCATACATAAACCAGCTCATTTAATTATCAGGGGGATTCTTTAAGGTTTGGAGTATTTTGATACTTCACTACTTATAAAAATGGTGCCGCAGCAAGGCTAAGAGTGATGAAGTAATTTGCCTAAATTCACATAGAGGTGAGAGTTAGACCAAAGACTCAACCCCAGGCTTTCTCTAATTCTTCCAAAGATGATGGGTGAGCACTCTTATTATTTCACTGTGAGTCCCAATAGCTTTAAGATATATTTTAGGATATACTAAGAACTCCAAATATTGGGCCCTTTACCAAAGACAACTTAGTATTTATTTGAACCACTAGAGATCTGTAAATTATGTTGGTGACATAATTTACACAATTTACAATTGACACTCATATGAGTCTATGGCAATGTAGCATACTATGTAATAGAATTTAAAAACCCCTTAGACACCACCTGGAGTCCAATGACACAGGACAGGAGTCTCAGCCCCAGTGCCTCTAGGGTGTCTTCTGAGTGTAGTCTAGCTAGCACAGACCCACTATGGGAGCATACAGACAACTAGAGAGTGTCCATATGGTTCATCTGACTATTCCAAATCAAGGAGCCATCCTGTGTCTTGGTCAGAGTGATGATCTGTGGATCCTATGATGTGAATGACTGCCCATCTTGGAAATGTGGCATTGTGGGAGAAGTCACTTCAGAACTGAAATCTGATTGAGATTTCAAGGGGAAGACTGAGAAGGTTCATGGCAAGGAAAAGCAAGAGCAGCATTCCTGTGGGATGATGGGAAAGGATGTGACCTTGTAAATCTAGTGACCCAGTTATCAATAATACAGATGCTATGTGGGGACATCTATTCCTCATCCAGACACCTACCAAACATCATTTTGTCTGACTCCATTTCCTCATGATGGCAATGTTGGAAAACTCAGGCCTGTAGGCCAAAATCTTTCCCATTATCCTTCTTTTTTTTTAAATCAATAACGTTTTACTAGTACATACCATGCTGTGATGTTTACAAAGGTCTCTTTACCGTGATCACACTACAGTGGCAGAGAAGTTATGACAGAGACTCACTGAGACTAAAATATTTGGTGCCTGAACTTTTCCTGAAAAAGTGCTTGCCAAATTCCGGTCTAAACCACTGTTATAGAAGTTAATATAAAAGTCCCTGCTGCCTTGTGTTTACATTCTCACAACGGTAAGCCTATGAGGAAGGTTTTCATGTCATCTCCGTTTTGCCGAAGGATAATGTGAGTGCCTGTAAAAATGCTCCAGGTTTCTAACCTCATCATTAGGAAAACAACAAGAACTGGAAGGAAATGCATTTTCTTGATTCAAAAGGCACTGAGGGTCTGGAGGGAGAAACCTTGGTCTGTTCTGGTCGGAAGTAGAGCAATGATAGCATCAGAGGGGGGATGTTCCATTGAATGGAGGATTCATGATGATAGAAACTACACACAGGCAGCTTTGCATCTTTCCATCTTGCATCCAAAGCCACTACCTCCAAGAAGTCTTCTGTGGCTCTCTAGAGGAAAGGGACCTGTGGAGCACACACAGGCCGGTGGGGAAATCAGCCAGTGAAGGCAGACACATCTGAGGGATAATATGATGTTCAGCGGGGAACCAAGGACTATATGACTCATTTGATGTATGGCTCTAAATCATTGCTCCTCAGGCCGTACCTGTCATTGCCAGACAGGAGTAGTCTCCATTTTGCCAAATCATCAATTTTTTATGAGGAACTAGAAACCCATACTTCCGCATGATTTTTCACTCGCCATGCAGTCCACTTTTTGACACACTCTGTGGGCCAAATATAGCACGACCTTTGGCCTAGATGTGACCCACGGACCGCCACCCTGCAGTGTCTAGAACTTTTAATAATGTTTTCATATCTGGCTCATTTTCTGTAATGAAATCAGAAGGAACCTGTTGGTTGCAAGGGGGCAACAGGAAGGGGTCTGGAGTGCCCACTTAGATCAAAGCCCTTGCCACTCTCTGTAGCCAGCTTTCAGAGTCTGAGGTGAAGGCAGGGATAATGGGGACCAGTAGGGTTGTGTGTAGTGGGTCTGACTTTTCCCTAACACCTACTCCAAGGGTTCTGGGATTGTGGTGTGATGAGGAATCAGGGCAAATGTTGGATATCCTGGAGGTGTCAATAAGGAGTAGTTATGTATTTTATGTATATGGATGTATTGTCTGTATGTACATCTGCACATCAGAAAGGGCATTGGATCCAATGGGACTACAGTTGTAGATGGTTGTGAGCTGCCATGTAGTTGATGGATGAAAGGAGAATCTCTCAACACATGAAGGTTTTGGTGGAGAGAGATTTGTGATAGATACCATGAAAGGAAGAAGTTGAGGCAGAAGGAAAGCCTCAGGCACAGAACAGCATGACAGCGCTGGGTATGAGCTACATTTGGATAGAGAACTTGAATCTAGTGGGTATACAAGAACTCAGGTAGACTGAGGCTAAGCTTCCCAGGTTCCAGTGTGTCACTCGGACTTAAATCCGAAGGCAATGGTCATTAATAATTCCACATGTGTGTTTTCCCATTTGAGGTTAAAATACAAACCCTCAGTGCGGACTCCTGGTAAAACAGTGTGAATATTTATCCATGGTCCAGTCGCTGTGCTGTCCTGGCCAATTGGCCTCATGTCTTCTGGCATCTGAAATGGGGGAATCAAACTCTGACTGGGAATAAAATCCACAAAGGCATCAGAACCGAACTAGGACCTGCCTTATCCTAGGCCTTTGCCAGTAGTTTGGTGTACACCCTGCTCTTCCTGGTCCTTGACTTAACCTAGCTTTTTGAAGTTGGCCATGGTGTTAGACAACCTGTTAACAGCCCCTTAATAAGTAATTTATTGGTTGAGTCACTGAGCTATTATTTGAAAAACAATAACTGAGAGAACAATGATGTTCAATAGGCTGAGCTTCCTGGGGCTTCATCTATCCCAAGAGACTAAGAGACTCTTACAAGTGAGGTTCAAAGGTTTTGAACTATGTTTGAGATTTCTAGACATGCTCAGTCAGATCCATTCTTTTCTGGCCATTTGAGGTATTAAAGGAGCTGTAGTGGGCATCTCTCTATCAGCTGTAACAAAATACAATGAGACCAGAGGGTGATGGAGACCAGGGACAGCACCTGTGGCCCAGAGCTTCCCCCTCAGTGTGCCAAAGTTCATGCCTGCAGCTTCCCATGTGTCATCCCCGACCCCTGTTTAATGATGCAATCACCAGGAAACCTCATGTCTACTGAGTGTGTAGCATGCATTTATTTTAAATACATATCCACTTTCCTATCTTTTAAAACAAGTTTCTGCAAATTTCTGCTTCCTAATTTGAAATTTTGTTTAGTTCCTGTTCAGCCTGCTCCCCCCTCCTCCTTTCCTTCTCTTCCTTTCTTCTCTTTCCTCCTCTTTCTCTTGCTTTTCTTTTTCTTCTTTCTCTTCCTCTCTTCTTTCTCCTCCTTCCCTTCCTCCTCCTTTCTTTCCTCACCCTCTTTCTTAGTGTCCTTTACCCTTTATTCTTGTCTTTCTCCTTCTCCTCTTCCTCCATTTCTTCCCTTGGCAGTACAGGGCTGGCTACCACCAGTCCAATCCTTTCAAAGAGGAAAACACAACAGAGGAAGGATGTGTCCCAAACACAATAACTGGGTGCACCTTAGAGGGAAGGATTCTCTAAAACAGTGGCTCTCAACCTGTGAGTCCCTAGCCCTTTCAAGGTCACATGACCCTTTCACAGGGATTGTCGAAGACCATCAGAAAACAGAGATTTACGTTATGATTCATAACAGTAGCAACGTTACATTTATGAAGTAGCAATGAAAACAATTTTATGGTTGGGGTCACCACAACGTGAGAAACTGTATTAAAGTGGCACAGCATTAGGAAGGCTGAGAACTGCTGTTCTAAACACAGACTGCCAGCTGGGACACTCAGTCCTTTTGCTTTGGACTAATCCCACAGTGTGTATCAGGTTACTAGAATTCAGTTGAAAACACTGCTGTAGTGTTCCTTGCCAAGTTATTCTAATATATATGGGTTATAAATATCAAAAGGTCATCAAGTTTACTATGCCTTAAGTGAAATTATCTGTCCCATTTCTGTTTCAAGTGAATATTCACCATAATGGTTAAAATGTGCTTTGTGCTTCTAAAAGTTGAATATGCCATCAGCAATAATGTCCTGGGTTGTAAAATATCTATCCTGGACTCCAGGGGCAAGCAAAAAGAAGGTTCTGGCAAAAGGGGCTGAGCATGTTTTTCTAATGCAAATTTTATGAGTCACCTAAATGATAATATCTTTTAAAAATTGTCAGTGGGCTCTGTTTCCTGTTTCTTTACAGCATAGTTTCTGTTCCTTCACATTTTTGATGTTCCTAAGTCAGTAATTTAATAGACAGCTAAGCAGGTATTTAAAGTACTCCTAGCCTCAGAATCCCTTAAAGTCCTTCTCCAATGGACAAAGTGAAAACTGTTCCCGCCATGGCCTAATATGAAGATGCCACAGTTGCCTTAATTAGTTAATTAACTTTTTTGGTGTGTGTGGGCACTCCCACAAGTCTCTCTCTCTCTCTCTCTCTCTCTCTCTCTCTCTCTCTCTCTCTCTCCCTCTTTCTATTTTAGAAAAAAAGCAATCTTGTCTAGATTCTGACCACAGATCTTGCAGGGTTGTGTGCACATGAAAGAAGAAAAAAAAAAAACCCCGTGAGCTACAGAGTCCTGTGATAGCTAAGGACATAATACAATGTTACTCTAGAAAAGTATAACATTTCTATTTTCAGCTCTAAGTCCTTAACTTCCGCTTAATTAAACCTAATCAATAGTTATTAGTATTATGAATGGATCATTGAGGTGGGCAAAGATAACAATGATAGCAGCCCCTTTTTCTCTAGTTCCTTCTTTCATTGGCAACATTAGATTTCTTTGCCCCACCTTTCTAGAAATGTGGGTTGGCATTATTATGTAGCTCTTGAAAATGTCCACAGACATTCCCCCTGACCCAGGAGGTAGGCAGAGGCAGGGCATGTTTTTCAGTTGGCTTATCGACCTCTAAGAAGAAAGCAAAGTACTTTTCAGGCACAATGGAAACTGGAGTTTACCACCTTACTGCACAGGTGTCATTTTATTGTTGTCTGATAGCATGTAGTGTGTTCCGCGTTATAGATCTGGGCTTTGATTATCTATTTATCACCCAGCAAATTATTCCAGCTTCAGTGTCTTAGATAACACTTACTCTTCTCAGTTTCTGTGAGTCAGGGGCCTCAGTGGAGTTTACGTGGGCATCTCAGGCTCGCAGTCTCTGAAAGCTCCAACCAGGGTATGAGACCAGGCTTTTGCTATCACAAAACTCTGCTGAGGGAAGACCAACTTCCAGGTTTATTCTTTTGTCTTCTGGAAGGTCTGACATCCCCAGGGCTGTTGACTTGGATATCAAGTGGTCTCTTGCTATGACACATGGGCACCTGTGTGTATTCAGTAACACACAGTAGCAGGCTTGGGGACCTCTAAGTGACCTCCTTTGACCATTGGCATCAGAACTGGTCTTGGTAGTGGACAGCTTGTCTGCTGTGCTTTGAAGGATGTTCCTGCTCTGTCTTTTTCTTTCCTTTACTTTCGTCTCCTCCTTTACTCTTGTTCGGCAGCTTCCTTGGGCAGTTTTTCCCCAAACACCTCCTCCCTATTTAGGCATGTAATTATAGATGACATACCAGACAGCACATTGCTTTAATCTTTTAAAGATTTGTTAGTCTTACAGCATGTCAACAAGCCATATTGAGTCTCTTTTTTAAAACCTAACGTCTTGATCAATGAATCTGGGGAGTTTAGCTCAAAGGGGCATTCCATTTGATGGTGTAAGTCTGCTGAGTAGGGAATGAGGAGCCAGTAGCTGATATAAGTAGGCGTCACACTGCATAAGGAACAGGAAGCTGTCCAACATCACCAATGAGATGGGCCACTAAATTAAGATGGTTTTGAAAGACAACTAAACATCCAGATGAAAGGGATTCATCCTTGGATTTGTGTTTCTAATGAACAAGATCATTGAGGACAGATGAGTGAACGAGCCCTGTGGCGAGCGGCTCCTCCATGCCCTTCAACCTTAGTGCACCAAGTCAGAGCAGCAGGCCTGCTGTCCCCTAAATCCCTTGGAAATTAGCTGCTCTGTGGTAGAGACTGATCCATTTCTCTTTAAGGAGTAATGTGAGTTGATTTTCAGCAATGTGTTCCAGACATACATAGGCACTGAATATTTGAAGAGAAGGAGCCATGAAATAGATTTCCACCAATTAAAAAAAAACTATATACATTTTATTTATTTATTTTGTGTCAGGGCTGCATATGTAGGCATCACAACATACACCTGGAAGTGGGAGGAGAACTTGGTGAGGGGCTCAGTTCACTCCTTCTACCATACAGTTTCAAGGCATTGAACTCAGGACCTTAATGCCGACATGCACCTTTACCCATAAAGCCATCTTACTAGCCACTGATCAATGTTTAATACTGAAAATGACTCATGAGGAAGTATTTGTGCAAAATCTAGTGGGAACATAGACTAAATGAGCCTAGACTGAAACAAGGAGCCTGTCTCAACTGTAAAGAACTCTTTCATGAGTTCATGCTTATTCAAAAGTGCTCAATGTTTTTTTCTTTTTCCAAACTGAGGAGAGGGGTTCTGGTTGAAGGCTAGACCATTGACAGAGACAGAACACACCACGGGTATCTGGAAAACTAGAACTTAAAAGTACAAAGCTCTTTAAGTGGCCCAGTGTAGGATAATTACATTCTTATACAAAGCTAGAGGTCTCAAATTAGCCCACTGCCATTGTGCATGTGTGAACTGGTAAGAAAACAGAGATAAAAGTGTTTAGCAAGAGGTAGTATGCCCAAGTCATGTGTGTGTGTGTGTGTGTGTGTGTGTGTGTGTGTGTGTGTGTGTGTGTAACCAGAGGCAACACAAGCAGGAGGAGTTCCTTGGCGTGTATGTAAAGGTTTCCTGAATAGGTGTAGTAAGAGAGAGGGTCATATATTGAGTTAAAAAAGAAACAACCACAAACAACAGAACACAAAACCAGATGCTGTAAGTAAGAATAATGGTTTTGAGTCCATCCACATGACAGAAGATCTGGCCTTGGTGGCAATGGAATTTTGGAGTTACTGTTACTGATTAGCGTCAACAGAACTTTCTTATGGAAGGCTGGTAAGACAGTTACATTGGCAAAGTTTTCATCATTCAGGCATGAGCACCTGTGTTCAATTCCCGGTTCCCATCACAAATCTGTGCCTATAATCACAGATCTGGGGAGACAAGAAGACTCCCAAGAGTCACAGGCCAGCCAATCTAGCTGAATCAGTGACTGGCCAGGTTCAGTGAGAGACTGTATCTCAAAAACTAAGTAGAGGAAGACTCTGGTAATGCCTCCACATGTACACACACACACACACACACACACACACACACACACACACACACAAAGAATGTTCTTATAGGTAGCTCAGATGAGCTCACACACTGAATTTGCCTCCTTTTGTTTGTTTGTTTTTGTTTTGTTTTTTTGTTTTGTTATTGTTTTAGTGGCCAGAGCTAAGTATTTGGGTGCCAAGCTAGATATAGCAATCTGAAAGCAGCTAAAATATAGATTGTGGAGTTAGCAATCCATTAATTTGACCAAAAGATATTGTCACATATGTAGGACACTGGGATACAATTTCTTGTTTTTGGTAAAAATTGTCCTTAAATTTAAGAAGACAAAACAAGAGGAAAGAAATGGAAATTAATTGGAAGCTATTTTGTGAGATTTCTTTCTTTTACAGGGGAGGTAGATAGGGGACAGAAATGGTCTCCTGCTCAGGGGAACAGCCTGCCCTCTAACAGATTTTCATTTAGCATGCATTAAAATGTATTTAGGAATATACAATATTTAATATTTGATATGCAAATGCTGTGGGTTGTACCCTGCAGGTCACATGACACTTACCACTAACAGTGATACCTCAGAGCAGTGTTCTGTTGGATGATTGTGCTAGGGCAGATTCCCATAGTTCCTGGAGCTACCAGACTTCACTCAAGGGTAAGGAGATGTTGGAAGAGGTGGGGAATAGTTTGGAAAACTGGGATTCAATGGCCAAGGAGCCCCCATGGTGAATCTCTTTGTTGGAACTCAGGAGTCAAGATAAACCTTAGCTTGGATTAAGAGCTATCTTCACCATTCAGAGAGGAAACTTTCTATATTTTTCACTAGAACTTCAATGGCAATGTCTGGCTTATTTTGGAGGCAAACCCACGATGAGACGACAAATTCCTTTTGTTTTCAGGCTTTCTTAATCACAGCCATCCCAGGACAGTGGCTAAGGGGGAAAAGTCAGCTGACTTTTGGTCCCCAGAATCCACCCCCTCTCATACACATACAATGTACATGTTTAAAATGTTTGAAAAACATTTTTATTAAAAATAAATTATACCTGTGCTCCTTAAGTCTAAGGTCCTGGGACATGAGACAAGTCCCGCGAGATACAAGGATGGCACCCAATTCTTTGGCAAGGATAAGTGAGTTGAGCGAGGGTACAGTGGTGATTCTACAAAACGTTTACAATCTGAGCCTCTGCTGAAGAAGACAGAATCATGCAAGTCAGCACCAAATACTGATGCCAAAGAAAGGTTTAGCATTATGTTTCAGGTAATAATAGCAGTGACTCCTCCCAGGGGCACCAACTTAGAGTTGATAGCTTTTTTTATTTTGCTTCATAAGGACATTAGGAAATGAAAGGTACCGTCTATTGCCACCCTTCTGTCAGAAAGGATGCTATTGACCCAGAGGAAAGATAAGGACTTGAATAGAGAGTATGTTTGTGGGGTCCGTCTACCCCTGGGTTGTTCATTTCTTCTCTTCATCAACCTCCACCAGAGATTTCAGCCATAGGGGCACACTTCTAGGATTTGTGAATTGATGTGTCTAAAGGCAGGTGCATTTTCTTTTGTCCTTCCTAGGTCTCTCTACGCTGATGGTGGAAGGGTCTACCCCAATCCTGGTCACCAGCCCTGCCCTCCTGCAACCCGCAGTCTAGGATGATATTGCTGAGTTGGTACTAGCCCAGGCTCCTGTGCTAGCCATCTCCCGTGTTTCCTTTATGGCATACTCCACAGACTCAAACTTTTGCCTGTTCCTTTGTAACCCATTGGGTTATCCTAACTAAAGTATCCTATTTCTTGCTGGGGTCTTGAGATACAAGGACAGTCTTTGAAATCAGCAAGTGGCACATAATGAAGCCCTCTGGGCTTCCCTTCGTTTTTCTCATTTTACCACTGACCAATAAAAGCTTCCTTGTTGCTATCTGCTTACCTGGCACACGAGTGTTTGGGCTTACCATGTGAGTCTCATATGAGCAAATCACAAATATGATCAGGACAACAGCTGAGGAAAGTGGGAGGTGCCTCATACTATAGCTTGTTGAAGAGGGCGTTTGTAAATTACGGGGTGCCAACAGAGCTAGGCACTCAGGTGACATGCTCTCCCCTTTACTGGCAGACACCAATGCACATCAGAGGAATGCCTGTCCAAGCAGAATACATTTGAGGAGTCATTTTCTTCATTCTCAGTTTCCATCTGGATGAACTGTTCCATTCTTTAAATATATATGCATACGTGTGTGTATTAATTTTTTGAGAATTTCATTCAATGTGTTTTTGAACATATTCATCCCATCCCCTAGCCCTTCCCTTAGGCACACTCCCTTCCCTTTCCACCTAACTTTGAATTTTCTTCTCCCCCCCCCATCACATCCAGTTTGTGTTGTTCAACTGGTTTTGGGAGAGGGGCCTGCTCTGGTATGCAGTCAGCCTACCAGGGATCATATCATTAGGAGAGAAAATGGACTCCTCCTCTCCCCTGCGGCTATGAAATGCCAGTCACCCCTTAGCTAATAGTAGATTTCACGTCCACATCTCCACTTCCATATAGGGATTTTCTTTGGCTTGAGTTGGACAGGTGTTCTGTCCAGAAAACAGTTTCCTTGATGTTATCTACCACCTCTGGCCCATAATCTTTCCTCTCTTTCTTCTATAATGATCCCTGAGCCTTGGGGAAAGGGGTGGGTGGGTGTGATATGGATGTTTCATTTAGGGCTAAGAACTCTGGTCTTTTATTCGCTGCCCATTGACCCATTCTTGGGGAACCCGATGGACTATTGGTTTAGTTACTACCAAGAATTACTGTGTTTTGTGTTCCCAAGTTATGCCATGTTTTAAACGCTACAGAGCACATGGTGAAATCTGAGGTGTTCAGGGCAGATTGAGATGAACATGTCCTGCTCTCACTCCCTCCCCCAGCTCCCTGATAAGCGCTCTGCGTGACTTGCATGATAGTGCCCTTGGGGCTTCGCTGATTGGAGTTCTGTTCCACAGTTGTCTGCTGTTTGGTACCACATGAAAGGGGGACAGAGGTACCACCCTCTACTCTCTCTTGACACAGAATCTGTTTTAAAAACATAGGCTTAGCTATGTGTATCAAATATTCATTATAATTGCTTAAACACACCAGGAGTCTAAAATCTCTCTCTTGTCAGTGTCTACAGATGGTCCCGGGCTAGGTCTGTGGTGATGGGCCGGGATCCTGCTGTCCGTTTTCCAATATTATAATCTAAAATTGTGCTCATTCTTTGTGTGAACAAGAACTGGAAGATTCGAATTTCACTTCTATATACCACTGCTGATGACTTAGTCACATGGACACTATAAGGGAATCGAAGAGATGGTGTCTCTATTCTGTGCCTTGCATGCTAGCTATCATTGGGGAAGAACGGAAGAGTGCCTAGTGAGGAAAAGTCAGCCATAGCTGGGGCGTCTTAAATCTCCTCACGGCAAGTGAGGTATTTTCTGTCACGTTAGCAGAATCGGCTGTGTAGTCCACTGAAGTTAAAGCTGAGACACTGACAGCTGGGTCCTGGTTGAATTTTTGGAATCAAACTCAAGAATGTAGTCACGGGCTTTAGAGGTGAACACGTGAAACTAACTTCACGGAGAGTGACTTCTTCTGGGCGAAACACAGAGGAGGGGAATGTGGCCCAGGACTGTAGCTAAGACTATTAATGTTCCCTCCATTTTCTCCTGGGGTGTGGAATGAGGAAGCAGAGAAGCGGGACAGAGTAAAGCAGAGTGGAGCCCTCAGGTAACACACAGGCAGCTGTAGTCCGGGCAGCTGTCCTCCAGGGGGTCTCCTTCATATCTGTGCACTGATCACCTTTGTTCCAGATTCTGTTCGCAGAGGTGTATGTGCAGGTAACACCCTCGGGACTCAGAGACAGCGTCTGACTCCAGACAAAGAACAGGTCCCTCACCAAACACATGGGTTCCCTGAGCAAAGTACCCCACTGTCTCTTCCGGCCAATGCACCCCATGTGTGTGCAGCTCTGTCCTTAATTGTGTTCCCCTCAAGAAGGTGCATCTTAAACGAACCAGCACAGATGCCTGATAGTAGAGCCATGAAAGGGGCTCAGATCCTGCTGGGTTCCTCATAACACAAAGAGAGTTTTACTTCAAGGGCAATTGAAGTCAAAAACTACAAGGAGGTCAAGAAAACAAAGAATAAGAAAATATCCTGCTTCTATGATATGATACAGAAGTTTTTAGCATTTGTTTGTGTTTTTGTTTTTTCCATTTAAGGATCCTTTATAGTAAAAGTATGGAAGACTCACTGAAAATCAGTTTTTGTGAGCTCTCACTATTGATTTTATGGTATTAAAAGTGAAACAGGCTGGGCAGTGGTCGTGCACATCTTTAATACTGATCTCTGTGGGTTCGAGGCCAGCCTGGTCTACACAGAGAGTTCCAGGACAGGCAAGGCTACACAGAGAAACCCTGCCTCACAAAACAAACAAACAAACAAAGCGAAACAGAAATTATTGAAGCATAAAATCCATTACAATATAACAGTGTGATGCCCTCAGGTAAAACAATGACTGTCACATGGACTCTCATCATCTAACCCGAAATTAAGTTGCATCTGTGAGTGTAAAAAGTAAAAAAATGCAACACTGCAAACACTGATTCTTTGTGACCTGAGGTTAGACAAAGTGTTCAGAGGTTTAAGCACACACACACACACACACACACACACACACACACACACAAACACACACACACAGTCTGTAATAGAAAAAAAAAAGTGAGCCAGTGAGACACACATGAATCTAAGACTTCAATGAAAGGCTCTGCTACAGTAAGAAGATATTATTATTCTATATTTGTGTGTGGGTGCGTATGTGTGTGTCTGTGTACAAGTGCTCACACACATGTGGCAGGTGCGCACAGAAGCCAGAGGAGGTATGAGGACCCTGGAATTGGACTTCCAGGTGGTTGTGAGGCGGCTAATGTGGACGCTGGGAACCAAGCTCAGTATTGTGGAAGAACGGCAAATACTCTTTGTAGCTGCTGAACCAGCTCCCTGGCCTTGAGGGGATGTATTCTCAGTCAACAAATCTGACAAAAGACTTGAATCCAGAAGTTACAAAAACCACTCAAAGCTCAAGAGTAAGAAAACAACCAAATTTTAAGACTGTATAAAATTTAAATATACATTTAAGAACAACAACAACAAAAAAAAAGCTAGCACTTGAAAACTAATATTTTGGCATCACTAGTCATGTGGGGAATTGGAACTGGAAACTGACAAGAGGTGAGAAACCACTGTGCACACAGTTAATTAGCAGTGACAACATCGAGCAATCACGTGGATGAGGAACAACTGGGAATGCAAAATGGTAGAGTTGTCCCAGAAAGCAAATGGGAGGTTGCTCCAACATTGACTCTTCCCTACAATCCTTCACCCAGGTGTTTAGGGAATTGAGAATGTGTGTTTAGAGAAAGACCCGGGCGTGGAAGATTATAGCAGTTGTGTTTGTAATCACCCAAACTGGAACATCCCAGATGTCCCTCTGACTGAGAATGGTTGAACAAAACTTTGCAGCTGTCCACCCTGTGGAAACTGTTCACTGGAGACTCGGGCTGTCTATTCAAGCCGCAATATAGGTGGTTCACGGGGGACTGTGCTGGGTGAGAAAAGTCATCAGAGACAGAGAGCATCCTGTGGCATGGTTCAGCATGTTTGACAATTTAAGACAAGATGACAGTTCGGTGGTTGGCAGAAACTAGTGAGAGAAAGTACAATGACCATGAAATATGAGGGGCTTCGGAAATATTTTAATAGGAGTATTTCTTGTCTGGTGATTACATTATTGGTGGCTGTAAGAGTCTGTGAAGAATTTGGTGGACATCTTAATATTTTTGTGGGAGGTATGTATGGTGAAATACATTCTCGGTTGATGAGAGTAGTTACACAGTCTTATGGAGTTCGCAAAGTCTTTCTGCCATGTTCGATCTTGTACCTACTTCAGCACTCACTCTGTTGTGGTACCTGCCATGTGCTGCAGGCTCAGGGGGAAAGCCCTCGGTGTGCTCTTGAAGGAGAAAGAGAACAAAAAAAGCCAACAATAGCTTCAGGTAATCGTGATTTTAGATTGGACCCTATGGATCACCTGAAATGGCCAGGGATTCCCAAGGGCTCCTGGGCTGTCCTTTGAGAATCTCAGCTCTAATGGACCAGACCGTATTTTTGTCATTTTCTAAATATCTTGCCCTTTCCTTTCCTATGTCCACCACATCCCCTGTGTTTGCTTCATGACTTTGTTCAAATTGGTCCTTCTTCACAATTAAATTTATTTGAAGAAGAAACTCTCTATATTTTGTACAACTAGAAAAAAGTATCAGTTTCCAGTAACTAAAATAATTAAGCAAGGAATTATGTGATATAAGTAACACATTACTCCTTGCTTAACTATATGTATGTACACATATATACTATCAATACACAGATAATATATGTACACACACATCCTTTGGCTTTGCAATTAAGCCAGAATTTAATCAATGCATATGTGAACCACACTGACACTCATTATGTCCTTTCTCCTTTCATTGTGACTTCACACATTACATGTATTGTGCATATGTGCATGCATGCCTCTGTGTGAGTGTATGTGTGCATGTACATGCATGCTCAAGTGTGTCTGTTAGCGTGTTTTGTGTGTGCGTGTGCATACCTGCACACGTGTGTGTGTGCATGTGTGTGTGTGTGTGTGTGTGTGTGTTTTCCTGTAAATCATCTAAATCCATCCCTGGATATCACAGTTTGGAAGACATAAAGGCAGAGAAACAGTAGCACATTACTAACTCCGATAAACTATGTTTGTCAACCCAGGGAATCCTGGCCATGACTGTGGCAGGTAGCTGATATCATTATCCATTAAAAGAAAATATGTATCAAAATAATTGGAGCATGAGAAGGTTAAAGAAGTTGCTTGGTATTTCACAGTAGCACATTTTAGGCCTGGGATTTGAACCCAGGCATCCTGACTGCCATCACCAGAGAGGAAACAGAGATTGCCATCCAAACCCGGAGGTGAGTCAGCACTAGGATGGGTCATTGACCTTCAAGGCCCTCATTAGGTACACAAAGGAGATGGATCAAATCAAGAAATAGCTGGTGTTCCGGCTGGGCAGGGGGCTGCATCTGGATGTTAACTCGAGCCTACAGGGGATTTCACATCTTGAAAAAAGAAAGCGTGTGTTGTTCAGTTTCTGGTGGTTTCTGTTGTTGGTTTTGGTCTTGCTTGTTCCTTTTTTTTTTTTTTTTCCTTCGTCTCCTTCCTTATTTTGTGTTATAAGAAAAGATGGAAGTCTAGATTTTTGTGTGTAAATTTTCCTACTTTTATCACATGTGGAGGAGCCAGCCATGGTCTTGGGTCGGCTGTTCTGTGGCTCCTGGCCTGGATTATATTTTCTGACTTAGATAATTCATGCTTAAACGCAGCGGTTTTGTAGAGTGGTAGAAATAAAACCCCAATTACAGAAATAGTTTAAGAAAACGATGAAGGGGGAAAGGACTTAGTGAATGTCTTCACATGTCCTACATAAATATTGATTAAACGCTGAGTTCATTTAAAAGTCAGGGTCCATTAACAAAATAACAACGTGTATTTCTTTGTGATTCTTTTGTGTTGTATTAGAGTAAATCAGGCATATTTATTCAGTACTAATTCTCAGTTTGCCGAGAGCTCATGTAATCATGGCATGAGCTTTATTGGAATTCTTTTCATAGACACAGAGACTTGCCCAAGAACGGGCACTATGAGAAAGTTAGTCAGCACTGACTCAGAATAATAAGTATGAACATGTGACAGATGCCATTGTGTGCCCAAAGTAAGGTTTCCCAACACTGTGTCCATGTACACGTGGGCTGTTTTATTTCACAGGGCTGTGTGTTGTTTTCCATTCTTATCAGATTTCCTTTAAAATCCTAGCATTTAACAATGGTGAAGAGACAGCGTCTCTTTTAAGTTCCCAGTAAAACACACATCTGTGTTCACAATTAATCCCAACTTGGGTCTTCAATTCATTTGTTTGTGTGAATTCCTCTCTCTCTCCCCCCCCCCGTGTGTGTGTGTGTGTGTGTGTGTGTGTGTGTGTAAGAGAGAGAGAAGAGAATTAAGGTCAAATCTTTAGAGACGATCTTGAAAGACAAGTTTATTCATTAATGACATCATAAGGATTGTATTTTCTCTTGGTTAATAAACTATTTGTTCGGCGGGTGCTGTAAGGCAGCCAGGGCTAGTCATGTCATTTCTCGGAAAAGATCTGAAGCAACTAGTAATTGAAGTGATAATCATTTGATCACAGAACTATTTGAGAGGAACACTCATCTCCAAACTTGTCTATTCTAGGAAGCCTTATTTGGTCAAACTGCTGCCAAATTCCATCGGTGGTAATGTGAAGAGTAATATACCATGCTACTTAATTATTTTCCAGAACTCTCCAAACGCTGTGGCTGGTATGCCCCACTCCCACCCCACCCCCCATCCCAGAAGCTGTTCCCATATGCTTTGAAACAATACCCAGTCTGGATTTTTTTTTTAATTCTGACATTTCATAATCATCATGTAACAGCTATAAAATGCAGGACGAGCAGAGGTCTTCTATTTCAAGAAGTTATTGTGATGAATGGGTAAAATCAGCCCCTGCAAATGGCATTTTTGTAATGTGCCCCACAGTTTATCAAGTCTTGAGGTATTTTCTGGAGAGGAGGGTAAAACACAATTTCCATTTTGTCTGCCCTTACTGGAAGTTCATATTTGATCAAGATAAGAGAGAGGATTCCATTGCTCAGTTTTGTTTCCCATTCTTGAGAATAGGCCTTGTGACTGTTCCTTTTAGTAACCTTCTTTTCCTCAGAAAGCAGTTCTGAACCGGACAAGAAAAAGCAAAATTTACCTCTTACCTTAAAACACTTAAAAGAACAAAATCTAGTGTTCCTTACTATATCATTATCCTTAATATCATCTTAATATTGTTTGAGTTGGAGCCGTCTGTGGGGGTAGGGTTTGTGTGTGTGTGTGTGTGTGTGTGTGTGTGTGTGTGTGTGTGTGTGTGTGTG
>CAJQZJ010032918.1:1002273-1027998 GCA_907164525.1 Lophiomys imhausi | reverse complement strand
GTGTGTGTGTGTGTGTGTGTGTGTGTGTGTGTGTGTGTGTGTGTGTGGTATGGGGGGTAGTAAGGGATCCGTGTAGGCAGGGTAGGGAAGAGAGAGTTGTGTTTAATAGCAAAATTAGCCAAGTTCCGTTGTGAATTCCTTTTTGTCTAGTAGCCCAGAGACATCTTCCTGTTGTTGTTTTGTCAGAACTATTTTGAAATTTTCTGTAAGCTTTAGGGGTTTTTCACAGCTAAGCTTTCTTCAGAAATGTTCAGTCAAAGAAAGGAAAAGAGAGTCAGCTCAAGCTAAAATGTCAAATGGTTCAAATAAGTTCATTTAGAACCCAAGGAGAACCCAAGGAGAGGTATCCATAAGTCTTTTCCAGAGACTCTCAGGGCCAGGGGGCCCCTCTTTGTTCCAAATACATGTATATATTTATATACATAGATATACTAAATATCTTGCTGGGTTAATTGTAAGGCAGAAAACTTGTTTCCTGGAAGCAATTAGAGATGCTTAAAATTCAAATTTATGATCCTTGGGAGGAACTGAAGCTTCAACGACTTCTCTTAGATTCAAAGGCTTTCTCACCGCCCTCCTGCTCCCTCCCCCCATATGTATTAAAAGAGAAAAAAGTCTACTCATTTCTCAGCTTACAAAGTTTTGCAGAAACATGAGAATGTGTAAGTCGCTTTCAGTGGGAAGCGCAAAACATTTATGAAGTATTTCTTTGGGGATTACATCACAGTTTTATTTAATTTTTAGGACAAAAGTTAAATTCAATATTTGTGTATAAGCCAAGGGAAAATGTACCATAAACATAGGAATTTGGGGGTGAGTCAGAGTTCCAAGAATTCTAGATTTACTTAGGCCATTTATATGAAGACAGGCTAACCATTAGTCATCCAGCCTCACTTTTTACATTTGCAATTAATTGCACCTAAAACTTAACTTTCACCCAAGGAGCTAGATAGGTAGATGGGCTTTGTAGCTAGCATTTAAAATGCCTGTTAGAATTTTACCCTATTTTTGGAGACCTCCTAACTCATAGCAAACATGCCATGTAAATTATTCTTTAAATAAAGAGGCCCGGAAAACCAGTGAGCAAAAATGCTTTCATGGTGTTCTTCTCCTAAAAATCACACATCGTCTGCTTGTCCAAGGTTAGACCACTTGCTGAAGGTTAGCCTGTACCTGTAGCATCCAGGTGGGCTTTGCTGGCAATGAATCACTTGCCTCAAACCCAGAATAACATCTTCTGTTCATCCCACCTCTTGTAGGATGAGGTCATCGCTGTCTCCGAGAAGGTGATTGTAAAATTAGAAGATCTGGTCAAATGGGCACATTCTGATTTCTCCCAGTGGAGGTGTGGGCTCCGAGCCACACCCGTGAAAACAGAGACTTTTGGAAGACATGGTCGGAAGGAGGCTCTGCTGAGATACAGGCAGTCAACCCTCAACAGCGGTCTCAACTTCAAAGACGTTCTCAAGGAAAAGGCTGATCTCGGTAAGGACGGCTCCTGCTTCAAAACTCAGTGTGCGGAATGCACAGTGCGCTACATTCATGCTGTAGATTTTTCTGGAAGCCTTATCTATATAGTTACATGAAACAATGTAAGAATTAAACGCGTAAGAAGTAAAAGGCAAGAATTACATATTATTTAAAAGTTATATAATATAATTATATATTATGGGGTTGGAGAGTTGGCTCAGTGTCAGTTAAGAACCATATTACTCTTTGAGACAATTTCAGTTCGGTTCCCAGCACCTATACTGGCCAGCTCACAACCCCCCCCCCCCCGAAACTTCAGCTTCAGGGACAGTAGGTGCCTCTGAGGGTACCCACACTCACACGCATGTGCACACATATACACACACGCACAGTTGGAAATAATAGAAATGAATTTTTTCAAAAATATTATATATTATGCATAAATTATATATTAGTGCCTAGAAAGATGGTTCAGACAGGAAAATGCTTGCCTTACAAACTAGAGGACCAAAGTTTGTTCCCCAGGACCCATATTACAAAGTCAGGCACAATGGTGCATGCGTGTAATCCCAGCTTTGAGGAGTCTGAGACAGAAGGACCTCTGGGGCCATCCACCTACCCAAATCGATGAGTTCCAGGTCAATGAAAGTTCCCACCCCCCCACCCAGAAAAAGCCAAAATGTATGGCTTTTGAGGAATACTAACAAACAATACTGGATGCTATCTTCTGATCCTCACAGGAAGAAAACATGTATGCCTGTACATACAAATATAACATGTACCTATAAATACACACACAAAGAATTATATCTTAGAAAATTATAAATCACATAATATTAGAATATATCATTTTTACTAAAAATTACATGTATGTTTATTACATATGTGTATAAAATTGCTTTACTCTAATGGGGATCTAAGACTAGGAATTGGGAAATGCCCGGTGGGAAGGATGAAAGCTTCCTATTGTATTATAGAGTCTCCTTTGTGCAAAGCCTCCTTTTGGGTGACATAGTATGTGCCTCAAATGACTTTCTGTGTGCTGTCAAGATCTAAGACTTAATCAGGGCTAATGTTGAATTCATGGAGACAGTAAACATTTTCTGTAAGTGAATAGTATGACGCCTAGGAATACCAAGTCAGAACTTCAGGTATGAAACAAGGAACAAAACGATGATTCACTTCCTGGGGGGCAATAGAACAAGCTAGAAACTGCTGGGATAGATGTCCCTGGGCTTCCCTCCCTCAGCTATGTGTTTATCCCTCTTTCTCATCTTTTACAAAGGAGTGTTTGGAATGTAGAAAAATTCTTTCTCCAGCTTTGGAGTGTTCTGGCCATATCTGAATATCAACTCTGCCCCTCAGCTGTGTAGCCTTAGGTAAATGTGCTATGGTCTAAATCTTCCATCCTCCTGTATGAAAAATATGGGCGTGAGCGATCTCATGTGCTAAAGGCATTCTCCTGCCTCAGCAATCACTCCTGCCGCGATGATGTGACTATGTCCACCCTCTGTTTTGACTTGTTTATTCTCTCAGCGGCCTTCACTGTCCTACTCTCCCAGTGTTGCTCAAGACAAAGCTATTGACCCCTGTTTTAAACTAGCTATTTCCTCTTTATGCAAAGAGGAACTTCACTGCTAACATATTGAGGCATCTTTTTTCCTTTTCATTCTAGCACAGTGGTGATTTTCAGGGCCCTAGTTTAATGCCTTTTAATGTGACAACTTCCTGCTTTTTTGTTTTGTTTTAACCTAGAACTTAACTTTTACAAGAAACCTTGATGATTTCTTTTAACTGACTTTGAGAGCCTGAATAACACCAGGAACTGACTCTCTTTCATGTGATTCTGGTTTGTGGTTAACTGTGCTGTCTGAGCAATATCGTTGAGACCATCCTGCAGCTTAATATCAACCGTTCCCTGACAGCTTTTTGATAGATGTCAGATAGATGACATTTTAGACACACAGCATAGTTGTCACGTGCACAATTAGAGAACATTATTAAGATAGCATTCTTTCTTCTACGCCAAGGAATTTTTTTAATTGTCTTTACATATTTACTGCCAGTGCTCCCAGTTTTATCAACATACCCTGACTACTTTTATGACATGAAAACATAGACTAGTAATGAATTTACTGTGTTACCTTAATGTCAGATCCCAACTGTATCCCCATTGTCTTGTTTTCTCCATAACATTAAGTCTTTCCTTTATTTGATTCTTTTTCTTTTTCCTCTTGAGTTATGGAATATAGTGTTACTAATAAAACATTAAACAGGAAACCCATGGGGGACAAAAGGCTATGTAGATGGTTAAGCTTGATGTCATACATGTAAACAAGAGTATTTATAGCAGGGTTATTTTGTGTTTCACGGGGGTAGTTTGTTAATGAGCACACACACACATACACAAAGGCCCAATTTCTTAAATCCATCTAAAAAGATTTGAGAATCTTGGATTCTTAAAAAAAAAAAGTCCATAATCTTTGTGTTCCCCATTCCCACCTCATTCGGCTCCAGAAGAAACATGTTTGTCTAACTATTCAAAGCACTGGCTGGTGGTATGGTATTGAAAATGCAGATTAGTGGCTTTCAAATCAAATTGCATTTAGATTTATTAAGGAAAAGCTGGATAATGGCTAAGTCTAGCTGCCCTAGAATCTTCTCTGTGGGATGAGAGGAAGCCAAAATGTGTGAATTATAAAACACTTCCTAGATGATTTGGAGGGTGTGTGTGTGTGTGTGTGTGTGTGTGTGTGTGTGTGTGAGAGAGAGAGAGAGAGAGAGAGAGAGAGAGAGAGAGAGAGAGAGAGATTTGGGACCCATTTCTGGAATTAGTGCTTGGGAAGGGAATTACTCAATGGGAGGCTTGATTGAGAGACCCTCTGAGGGACAAGAACATATCTTTTATTTTTTGTAAGTAAAGTATCCCTTTAAGGACAGAATTTAGGGCCCTGAAATTCTACTGGGTTGGTATGAACTGTGGGGAATTTGAGACAAATAGCTTTCGTAATTGGAATGCACACTGTGTCGTAATAATGCGCAAAGAGAAACAAAAACTTTCCTTAATGTAATGAGTTTCCATTATCTGTCTGATCTGAAGTGTGAGTCCACATTGCTAGGATTTAAACCAGGGACATTCAGACCAGGGACACATAGGATGCCCTTGGCCATGCAGAGTCATGTCCCAGCAACTTTCTCTTCAGCCTCTTCCTTTCTCTGACTGTCACATCAAAAAGTTTGCTGGTCTTCCTTTCTACCTCAGTGTTCTTTCTGTCTCTCTCAATCTCTCTCTGTCTCTGTGTCTCTCTACTTCTGACTGTCTCTGCCTCTGTTTCTGTCTCGATCTCTGTTTCTCTGTCTCTGTCTCCGTATCCCTGTCCCTCTCTCTCTGTCTCTCTCTCTGCCACACCAAACCCACCTCCAATAACACATCCTTAGTAGAAGCGCTTAGCTTTCTAGGTCTTTCCTTCTGTAGAGCCTTGCTTGTTGTTCTCATCAAAGAAAGATGAACTTTGAGATTACTTAAGGATCCTCCCCACTAGCCCGAAGTGAGCAAAGAATGGAAAACTCACCTTTCTGTGGATAAAGTCAAACTTTCAGGGTGCTGTTTTTTAAAACCCGAGTTCCTCTAGCCTGTTAAAAACATCAATAATAGCCAAAGAATTAGGTTGACTCTTAAAGACAGATTTTTACAATATAAAAACCAAATAAATGAAAAACAAAACACACTCTTGCTCAGGGTTAGTAAAGTTTCCTCCCATTTTAGTTTGTGTCATTTCCTGTCTCCCTCTCTGAAGACAGAAAGAACAAAATAAAATAACACAAATGTGTGTCTGGCAACAAATTAATGCCACACAAAGAAAAACTCTGCCCAGTGGGGTAGCTCCCAGTGGATACTCCAAGTTCAACTTCCCTCATCACCCTACTTTTTTTTTTCTTTAAATCACCTTTCCCCTTGAGGGTGTCCTGCTTGATTTTTTGTTTTGTTTTGTTTTTTTTTATAACCTTCCAGAGTTGTTATTTTAGACTCTAAAAGATTGCTGACAACTACTGCAGATGAGGGTAGTGAAAAAGCTGATCATTAACACAATAAACATTTTTGCAGTGCGATGCAGCACATTTATTGTTCCCCCTCCTTTGTCCCTTCGAAAGAAAGTTCCACATAAAGCCAACACCAACCGGGGCTCTCCTGGGATGGGGGTTACTTTTTCAGTCCATTTCATACTGAAGGTTTTTTGTTTTGTTTTGTTTTGTTTTGTTTTAAGTGAAGAAAAAAAGCTGTGTAAAGCCAGAAGGGTTAAGGAATGTGTTATTCATAAGCATAACTAACACAAAACCTGTTCTTCCAGAAGAATCAGACTGATTAAATCATTCACTACACAAGCCACTAGTTATTTATTTTTGTCTTTAGAATTACAGTACTTAGCTTTGTAATAAAGTGGACCTGATACCCATATTTGGTATGGCAGTTGGGAGTAGTCGAATGAAGAATTATTTCATTTTACAAAAATTTTAGCAACTTAGGGGTATAAATACTATCAGTTAAACATAGCAAACTTGCATTTTTTATTCCTTGGGCTATCGTTTGAAAAATCAAATTATTTTATATAACACTGTTTCTCACAGAGTTCCTTTAAGTGAGGTATGAAAGCTGCAGTGTAAGCTTTATTGGCCTATAAATATGTCATTATAGTTGGACTACATTTATATGCTTCGGATTGTTGTTTAAGCCAAGAAAATATGTCTCTACAGGTTGATTTTTTTATTGAAACCCTTTGAGGCACACAGCAAAGTGTGTTTTAGGCCAAGGTTATTAAAAACAATATTTTCCTTTTTTTTCTACTTTTTTTGTTGTTAACAGATTCAGTGTCCATTGTCATGTCATACTGCTAATTGTCTGCGGTTGGGCAGTTATGAATGGTCGCATCTCTAAGTATGTCTTTAGAAAAAAATATTGAAAAGAGGGGAAGCTGCCCCTTCTCTGAGGAGAAAGGAAAGGGGGATGAGAGGAGAGAGGGACTGGGAGGACAGGAGGGAGGTAAATCTGTGATTGAGGATTAAAAGTAAATAAATAACTTAATTAACGCAAGAAAAAAAAAGAGGGCAGGCTGACCAAATCCAAGAGAGAAAGAGAGAGAGAGAGAGAACATGTGTGCGTGAGTGTGTGTAGGTGTAAGGGTAAGACCTGCCTGAAGTTAATGTTGCCTAAGTGTTTACTTCTGCAATTCAACAAGTGGAGTGAGTGGCATCCCCTATAGGGGCTTCCTCTATACTTCAGGTAGTAAAGGGTATAGTGGATGCACCATGAGGTGGATGTTTCCTCTACCTGTAGATCTGTTGCTCTCTGGAGAATCCCTGAAGTCTCCACATGCCCATGCCTTCAAGTTCCTTGCCTTTTCAAATAAATAATACTATACACCTTGCTTTTGGAGGAGACCAACCAAGGATAGACTACTCAGGATCATCAGGAACATTTGTGACATTGAAGTTTAAGTTATTTTCATCATATTAACACAATCAGATGGAAGTTGTGTGATCAGGAGCTGTGTGGTACCATGTTAGCACCATGATTTGTTTCTGATGTCCCTTAACACAGTTTCTCTGAACTTGGAGCAGGGTTTCCCTTATGTAATATATATTATATATAATAATATAATATCAATACTTACAAATTTTATATATTTATATATGATATATAATACATAAAGTATAATATACTATATTATATATAATACATATTATATATAAGTTCCTGCTTACATTTTAACCTAGCCACAAACCTATCAATATAATGTACTATATATGGTTAATAACTGCATTATCTATATATTTAAACTGATAATATTACACAGTAATATATGCTGCATAGTTGAGATATGTTACACATGAATGCTGTCCTTCATCTTATAAATTACACAATTTTTATTAAAAAAAAACCAAGCTGACGCATACATGGCCAGTAATATAAGACACCTTTCAAGTTCTTGGTTAAAAATTGTCTGGAGTTGTTGCCTAAAAATCCTTGAGGCCTGATATTCCAAATGGCAATTTGTAGTCACCCCTGAGTGTAGAATGTCGGATGGCTTTCTGGAGTATCCACAACAAAGACCTAGTTATTCTTTGCTGCAAAGAAAGAACATGGGAGTTTTCGTTAGAAACATATTCCGAATGTAAGTTGTCTAATCTTGTCACTAGAACAGAAGCCTTCTTATGGAGAACCCCCACCCCCCTTCCTTTCTACTCTTTCTTCATGTACTATGAGGTCTTCTGAAAATGCTTGCTGAACGTGTTACAACCCAAGTTGCTTGGCTGAACTGTTTCCAAATGAAACTTGAGAATTTTCTTAGATGATAGATATTTACAATATTCTACTTGTGAATAATTTGAGAAGCCCCTATAGAACCACCTGAAATACTTGAACATTTATAATCTCCTTACTTTCAAACTGGATAGGTTCTTCTGGCGGGGGGGTGGGGAGGATTCTGTTTATGAGGTCCTTTGACAGCATTCTGTGTTCACCATGATTACTTGCAGAATCTGATCTAAGTTCATTCCAGGGATTGTAAAGTGATATCCCAGAGGCCCATTAGGTTAAGGTAGGAAGGTCATGAGTTCAAGCCCAGCCTGGACTCAGAGTCAATATAAGAACAGACTGAGCTATATTGGAAGATTCTGTCTCAATAAAGAAAAAGAGAGGAATGGCAAGATGGCTCAGCAAGTTAGGAG
This sequence comes from Lophiomys imhausi, assembly GCA_907164525.1. Taxonomy (NCBI): domain Eukaryota; kingdom Metazoa; phylum Chordata; class Mammalia; order Rodentia; family Muridae; genus Lophiomys; species Lophiomys imhausi. The sequence goes on along the minus strand of CAJQZJ010032918.1, from coordinate 1,019,802 downwards.
GCTTGCTGCCAAGCCTGATGAGCTGAGTTCAATCCCAGGAAAGTTGTGTAAGGAGAAAGCCAACTCCTACAAATTGTCTTCTGTTCACACACACAACAAATAAATAAATGGTTTTTAAATTAATGCATTCAAACATCCATAAATCAACAACCAAGATATTCAGACTGCCAGAATGTTGTCTAAGCTATCAACTATCACAAGCCATTAACTCAAAAGGAAAAACAAGATTACTTATTTCATTTGAAATCAAAAATTCAACTTGCCTCTATCATTAAATAGTTGAAATTATCTTAAAATCATGATGGAAAGGGCCAACCAGTAAAAAGTTTTCCAATAAGAAACATTCACCAACAAGAAAAGAAAAGAAATATTCATCCAAGTTTCCTGAACCCAGCTGGGAAGGAAGTCTTTGCCAAGCCTCACAGTGTCTGAGTTGATTGACAGACATTGGTTGACAGTACTTTCCATGCATACCCCCACCCCACATGGAGCACATTCCCATCCAAGACCTTTTTTGTTCAGAATTCCCATGGACCTGAAAGGTGTCCAACGTGTTCTATACTGATACATCCTTTGAAGATGGGCAGTTGACTAGAGAGAAATTCAAAGGCCTGGAAATTTCTCAGTTTGAGAAGCAGGAAGAAAAAATGACATTAGAACGTCAAGGGATGTGTTTACCCCGGGTTGCTAGTGTGCTCTTCTGAAATCTCACACAGGAACAAAGAAGGGAGCCTGCTTTTCTGGAGTTCTTTGTAAGGTTGGAAGGGTGGAAGGGACCTTGGGGGACAACAGTCCAGTTAACATTTCTTCCTTGCTTCCCTTGTGACTGTCTTCAGTTCTCCCTTTATTTAGCTAAACAACCACAATGTTTTCAGTTCTCCCACCGGATGTGGATTTTTAAGCTCCCTCCCCATTCTGGTTATTCGTCTTAGGATGCATCTAGAGTGTTTATATTACAGTGGTTTATTCATTTATATTTTGAGGTACTGTTTTACTAAGAATGCTGCAGCCATGGTCAACGTGGCTCTCAGAATTATAGAGACCATTGTATATTCATCGAGGACAGCCAGATTTCCAACAGCTGGCTATGCCCCGTGCCTCTAGATATGACATAGACCCGGTGAGGCTTAAATTCTCCCATACTTCTTCTCAGTCTTGTCCTTTCTATACCTCTGAGAAATAAAAGGAATGTTATCTCACCACTACCTCCTCCTCAAGTTTACTGACCTGTTTTTGGTTTGAGTTCTTTGTTCTGTGTTGCACCAAGTGAAGGCTGTTCCTTAAGGAACATCATTATTTATGAATCTTGAATATTCCTTTTGTGAAACATTACTAGAGAGATTGTGCCATTTCAATGGCGGGAATACCTGCGGTGGCACACCAAACATGTGAGGGGGAACCCAGACAAACTGGGTTTTGCCTCAGTTAAGGATCCTTGTGTGAAGGCCAGCCTGATGCCTGGCTTATTTCACCTGTTCCAACAAAGCCACTGAAATGTGGTGAGTCGTCTTTGTCTTACCAAGTGTGACAGTTTAGTTCACACCACCCTTCTGGATCTTTGATGTCCTTGTCTTTGCTCTTTGTCCGTCCTGTTGGTGTTTCAGGGTTTTACTTTTCACTGATACCTTTCCATGAATCAAATTCTTTGTGGATATTTCTACCATAAATCCATGATGGGGAAGGAAACCAACTCAAACTTTTGTTCTGGCTTTGTTCATGAGACATGTTAATTGCACAATAACTGCCTGTGGGATTGACAGCTGATGGGAAGATGAAAGACTGATTCACTTGACATCGGAGTCCCATCTCTTGGACTCCTTTTGTATCTTCTACATACTTTAGGGAAACCCTTGACTTCACAGGAGCTCACACATTCCCCAGATCACAGACAAACTTCCAAACTGGGAGGAGTCACTCTACGTTTCTTTTAGAGACATTAGAACTTCAAGGGATGTGTATTGCACAGATTGCTAGTGTTCCCTTCTGAAATATAACACAAGAACAAGGAATGGAGCCCACTTTTCTGGAGTGCTTTGTAAGGTTGCCAGGTAGGGAGTCATTGGTCTAGTTAACATTTCCTTCTTGCTTTCCTTGTAACAGTCTTCGGTTCTCTCTTTATTTCATTAAACAACCCCAATTTTAGTGACTTTCTTGCCCCTAAAATAAAATGTAAGGGAAGAAAGATTTATTTAGCTCCTGGTTTCAGAGGGCTTCAATCCATCCTCAATTCCCCACTTTGGCAAAGACATCAGAGCCAACCAGGAAGCAGAAGGCCAGACAAGAAATGGCCAAAGACAGTACAACCCTGAGATTACATTCCTTCAATCATCCACTTCCTCTGGCTCAGCCCCACCCCCTAAAATTCCCACCACCTCTGAAAATAGTGTCACCGGCTGGAGACCAAACACTGCAAACATGATCCTCTGTGGGTCTGTTCATCTTCAATTCATAATCCAATTCAGTTAGCCTATTATAATCTGTTAAACATCTCTTCAAAAATCAATGCAGCCCTAACCCCTCATCAGGTACAGTTTTTGGAGGTTTGGCTGAACATTCCCCTCCTTCCTTTAGTTCCAGTCTGTAGTGTGTCTCTGAAGCCACGATGACTCTTTCTGCTACCCTTCAGCAAATAATGTCTAGCCATGGTATGTTTACCCTCCATAGACCACTATAACAGTCTTTGCCACCTTAGAATGTAAAACATGTATGTCCTACAGGTGAATTGACAGGAGCCCATACTTGATCTCAACATTTAGTCTTAATATTCTTTAGCATTGACACCGATTCCTCTAAACAGCTCAGTTGTCTTTCAGAGTGTCTTAAGTGGGAGATTTTATCGCAATGCATTCATTTTTCTAAATGTCAAAAATTCACTTCCCTTCTCTCCTCTGACGTTATGTATTTAAGGCTGTGTGGTTCATGCAGTTTGCATTCAATGGAAAGCTGAAATTTGGGCTCCTAGCCCATTTAAATAAATATATTTATTTAGGACAGGTTGGAACAGAAGTGGATTTTCAAAGGCGTTTCAAAGTGCTTCGTGCATGGTGAGGCTAAGCAAACACAATTGCTTGTATGAGCCTTCCCCAGTTACCTGTCTCTGGATGCTTTCATTAACACTGTGTTCATGTAGAGTGCTAAGTTCTTTCATTCCTGAAAATCTTTGGACTGTGCCTTGTCTAGAATGTTCTTTCTTTGGGTTTCCTCCTTTGCATATATCTTTAATAAATTATACTATATATTTTTAAATTTATGATTGATTGTCAATACAGTTGTAGCCACCCCTTGCCTTGATGTCCCCATGCCTACTGGATAAAATGCAGATGTTTCAGGCAAACCTTAGTGACGTATGAAACTCCTCTCTTTCTTTCAAAAAAAAAAATAATTTGAGTTGGTTATTTCTGTATTCATTTTAGGAAAGTGTAAGTGAAATAGAAAAACAAGAAAGCAGAAATGAGGGCTGAAGAGATGGCTTAGAGGTTAAGAGCACTGACTGTTCTTCCAGAGGTCCTCAGTTCAATTCCCAGCAACCACATGGTGGCTCACAACCATTTATAACTAGATCTGGTGCCCTCTTCTGGCCTGTAGGCATACATGCAGACAGAACACTGTATACATAATAAATAAATAAATCTTTAAAAAAAAAAAAGCAGAAACATGATTGCTGATTTTCTTCTCACTTAGAGATTAGTTCACTGGCATTTACCTGTGGGCTTCTATGTGGACAGGCAAGGGTTGTAGTTAGGCACCTCCTACCTGCCCGATCAAAATAAAATGTACTGTTTGGGATCCTGCCCCAATACCCAATTTTCTAGAGAATGATGTGACTATACCTCTGTGTCAGAATCCACTTTTATCTGTCCAGGAAATGCTTCTGTGTTGAGGTATTTCATACTTTGACTAATTATTGTTGGACGTTCCCATGGTCTCTGGTTCTCACCAACTCTGAGTGATTCGAGGAGCTGTGCTCTTACATGACTGTTTACACATTTGCAGAGGGGACGGATCACTGGCTCCAAGTGCACACAGACTGTTAAGCCAGCCTGCACTCCCCACCCCCCATCTAACCCTGTCCCTTTGTAAACTTCTGCATGGATTTGACCACTCCCCAGTCTCCAAATTTCTCCAATGTGCTTTTGACTGGCCTCTGCCTCTCTGCTGTAGGAATTCCCCTTCCAAGAGCCTTACATAGGAGAGTTCTAGCTCTTGAAACTCTTGGTCATTGAGTCCATGAGATTTACTGTACCCGGTTGGTCTCTAATCACATGGAGAGTCTCTACCACCTCGCTGAGTACCTAAGTGTCCACAAATGCTTCTGTCTTATCTTCCCAGGAACTATCCAAGCTCTGTAACATTGGGCTCTGTCTTCAAAGCGGTATCTAGCAGGCTGAGCAAACATTTGGCTTTTATAATCAGCCTCTTCTGAAATCTCTCCTTTCAGCTCACCTGAGCCTTCTATGTACATTCAAAGGTTGATTTGAGTTTGTTACAGAACTTCCTGACACACCCTGCAGTGAAGGGACTGTCTCATTGGAATATTGCATTGTGAACTTTTTCAGAAGGGAGGCTAATTAGTAATCAAGTATCTGTCACTCATTCTGGAAAAACTTTTTGAGGGAAGTTTTAAATGCGATCAAGGCTATCAGAGTGGTGGTGGCTTTAAAGGGAGTGGGAATGTGTGTGTGTGTATGTGTGTGACTGTGTGTATGCATATGTGTGTGAATGTGTGTATGTGTGTGTGAGTATGTGAGTGTGAGTGTATGAGTATGTGTGTGTGAGTGTGTGTGTATATGAGTGTGTTTGTGTGTGTGTGTGTAGGACAAGCTTTACATATTAATGTTGGCACTTGTTAATGTCTCTCTTCCTCAAGGGAATATTTATCCTGGTACAGATTTACAGCAGACACAAAAAACGTTCACGGAAGTAAACAAGTCCAGACTGGACTCACTCTGCTTTATCTCATTTTATTATCAGCCAGTTTGTAATCTGCCTCTTTATTTATTTATTTATTTTTCTTTTTAGGTGGCAGGTTATTAAAGAGATGACTTCAGTTCCACATCTAATGCTCTTTCTCTAGGCAACTGCCCTGTTGCAATTCCCAGCTCCCTTAAATTGGTTACTTGCTAATCGTTGTGGAGCCCAGGCCCCACCTTCCAGCAACCCAGTCTATTCCTTTGGCTCACAAAGACAGCATTCTATCAGGCCCTGCAGAGACAAAGCTCGGGCCTGGCCTATTCTTTCCATAAGAAATAAAACATTGTTTTCATAGTCTTGTTGATAATAAGGGAGAGTTCAAAGCGTGACGAAACATATACTTTTCTAGTGGAAAAAAAAAACCACCTTATGGTTACCTGGCTAATTACCCATCACGTGATGGCTGTGTGTATACATACAGGCTTTTCCCATTTACAGACTCTGCGTGCCTTTCTTTTCATCCTTTCTTCTTCTGTTGTCTTTCAAGTGTCATTGTTCATTTCATTCCCATTGTTTTATATCAATGTCTTCAATCAAAGAGTTGTCAGAATGGGCAGAGGCAAAGTAGCTTCATTCCCAGAACTGTGCTGAACCCCTTCTCCCTCCACGGCCCCTCCCTGAAGTAAACTTAAAAGCCAGACTGCTATTGCATTCTTCGTTCCGTACAATATATGGTCCTGACATTTTAAGTATGCCTTGATTGCTTATCTGTAAAGCAAGGTCAACAATACCTTGTCACGGGACAGGGAGGATGTGACTAGAACACGCGTAGCAGGTACCAGCACACAATGGGTGCACTGGCTAATGATATCGGTTACTTTTTGTATTTCCTTCAGGAAAACAAATCTTCTAAACTGCTCTTTCCTCCCCTCTCCACAAGCCCAGCAGAAGGTCGTGAGTGAAAAGAATGTGAAGACATTAATAGGTAACTGTAGTTAATGGTTTAATTCTTAACTCGCAGGCACCAAGTTATCTATTACAAGGCATGGAGGCAGACTCAGGACTGCATAAGCCATACACTCCATTCTCTAAGGGCTACAGAGAGCCCTGAGAATTCTTTTGAAGTGCTTTTTAATAGGATTTTAATCTTCTGATTCTAAAATTTACCCAAGTAGGTGTTGTCCTGAAAGCCACCTGCCTTGCCCTTTCTCTGACCTCTCTTGGCTCATAATAAGCAGCAGATCCTACTTGGTCAGAACTTTGGTTGCCGGGACCTCAGACTGTAATTTGGAGGACCCCGATCATTGCACAAGTGTCACTGGCCTCCTCTGGTGCTTCTCTGAGAGTGAATAGATGGTTCCTGGAGTTCAATGGATCACTGTATGGGTCACTGTGTGAATAAGCCTGTGGGCTAGTGGGAAGGGACAGTCCCCGCTGGAAATTTTGCATCCATGAGGGGTTTAATGATTCCAAAAGAAAAGCAAGTCATGCTGGTTTGGCCACGGTTTGGGGTGTTGTTTAAATTGGAGGGGTTGAGCAAGAATTCTCAATGTGTATTAGAATAACCTGTATGGGGCGGTAGCACCAAGCGCCACAAAATTTTAAGGGCATCACACTGTACAGGCTTGTGTCTTGATTAGGTGCTGTTCTCTGCAGTGTATGAGTGTATGGCAAATTCTCCAGAAGGAACTTTCTCTGCAGTACCTCTTCAGGGGGCCACAATGGCAACGTGTGGTTCTGTGCTCAACATAGGATGGCAAAAAGACAAGGGGAGGGTTGGGGGCTAAGCAGTGAAATGTTTGCCCTTGAAAGTTGTGTGTAGGAGCTGGCATTATTTCCACTCCTACTTTATTAATTAAGTAACATATTTTGTGCCCATGTCTTACTTCAAGGCAGCGGGAAGGTCCTACAATATTCTTGGAAGAAGTAGAATTGGATGGTAAGGTTAATACTGTCTCAACATGCATTTAGGATAATGATGAATATTAGAGGCTCATAAAGCCCCAGGGTTGAAATGAACTACAGCTTTCCTAGTTACAAGATTCTAATTATGACCTATTTCCAGCACCTACTACGTCTTACATGTCCTCCACAGAAATCCCTACTAGTTGCTGCATTATTATTTGCCATGACTGGAAATTCATTACTGTATGAAAGAGCCCAATTGCATTTTTGATCCATCATCTTATAAGGAATTCTTACCTTTCATAGATTAAAAGTCGAATGCATGGCTACTTCGCAATGTTCACTGGCTAATATTGTCCCTGCCTCTCTGTTCTGATAACAGATTCACACAGCACAGATCAAATATCCCCAGCTCTTGATGATATTTCAAATGTTTGAAAAGAATTCAGCCTTCTTCGTTAAACTCTCTCCTTTCCCTCTCCAGGACACATTCCCTCACGGCCCCTCAGTTCTTCCTGGTATCCTTTGTCTAAGAAGTTGCCTCTATCATTCTTAAATCACAACTGCTTTGTTCTCTATTTAGTGAAAAGGTAGAAATGGGCGGTTGCAAGTGATTGCACTGAGGAGGCTGAGGCAGAAGGAAGATCTCCAGCCGGGGCTATCCTGAGCTACCTAGTGAAACAGTCTCAGAAAAGTGACAGAAAACACAACTTCAATATTTTCCCATACTTTTACATTTTACCCAAAGTGGAGGGAAAAAAATAACCTTGTAGAAGAAGAAAACAACAACAATAAAAAACTTTCTTCTCCTTCTCTACTTTGGTTCTCTCTGGAAACAGCAAGCTGGTCACGAGTGGCAGTGGTCACCCCATATTGTGTATATGATCTGCATTGGTCAGAAGGCTGAATCTTACTTCTGTACTCTCTTTGTGAGCATTGCATAGGAGCCTCATGTTTTGTGATGACTGTGGAACCACCAGCTGGTCACTTGCAGAGAGCCGCCCTGTCTGTGAACGTGAAAGAACATTCCAGAAAACATAGCATCCCAGTGATTTTATTTAATTTACATCAAAATGTGTTTTTTTTCTTGAGACGTGATCTTCTGTGGTCCAGGCTGGCCTTGAATTCACCACGTAGCTAAGATGACCTTTAACCCCTGGTTCTCCTACTTTCATCTTCCAGCTTCTGGGATGATTGATTGTGTATGCCATCATGCCTGGCTTCCTTTTAATTTTAAATTAAAAGCTAGAGTAGCCTATTTTTGTTGTTGTTATATGTAATTCTATACCTTGGTGAGACTACATGTCATTCTAACTGTTGGAAGTTTAGCATACAGATTTGGATCATGCCCGCAATGAAAGACTCATATATTCCATTTCTATGGCCGAAATTCCAAGAACATGGCCTAAAAAAAATGCATCTCGCTAATAATTTTACATTGATCATATGTTGAAATAATTTTATAAATTAGCCCTCCTAATTTGACCTTTTCGACTTTTGATGACATTAGGGAAAACCTTCTGAGTTATGGGACTCAGCTAGAGACTTTTGTATAGACATGATGGTTAGCCCAGTCTTTTATTTTGAAGCAGAAACTGTTTTATAAAGTTCAGGAATCATTCTCTTTTTCTGGGGCAAGAGGCTCATGGTAGAGTACAGCATGCAGATATAATTGTAAGGTAGCTGTTAGTCATACTATGATCATGAAAGAAGAGTCTTAAAAACATGTCATACCAGTAAGCAAATTTATCAGTGCTTAGAGCAGGAATTATGAGTCATATCTTTATAGTTATCTCCTTTAATAAATAGGACTTCCACCCTGTGCCTCTTTTCTGTTCTCAGGATGTAGCTCTTGATGGGGGATGTCATGGTCATTTCTGACTTGGGTTTTATTGAAGGGGCTTGAACTCAGGTCAGACTTGTTTTTCCAGATGGAAATGCTATACTTCCTGTTAAATATGGCCTCTCTCTGTCTCTCATAAATACGTCTTGGTAGGCTTGGCGGTGGAGCTAAGAGGTAGAGGGGCTTGCATTGCACATCCAGGGCCCCAAGTTCACCCTGCTCTGTGAAATAAATAAATAAAAACCAATTTGAGAAATATCACAAAGGTTCCTATCCAGAACCAGTGCAGACAACACATACTGTTCACTCTTTGTTGAAATTCTTAGCTCAGACTCTGAGAGTATATTGAGATGTTGAGATGATAATAGTTTAGCTTAAGGCGCTTTTGTGATTTATTAACTTGGATTTTGGGGGGTTGAGTTGTTGCAAAACTATGAGATTTCTAATGCTGATGTGAGTTCTGGCAACAAATGGCTACCCACTCTCCCTCAAGGCATCCAGTCTTTCATCTTCTCATTGGGTGTCCCTGGTTTATCATAAAAATATTTTCAGGTTATATTCTTAGGATATAGCCTATAAGCCAAAAAGAGAGTTGGCAATTTTAAATCACAAATGATAGAACTTTTTCACGAAATGTCAACTTTCTGCCTAGTTACACTATTCATGGTTGCAGATGGGGACAATGTGGTTAATCAAGCCAATTCATATAAGACAATGTCTCCCTAAGGCAGTGTTAGCGGTAAAGTTCATAAAAGCATGGAATCCACCTTGGGCACAACTTTCTGGATGAATAAGATTTCTATCACATCACCGTCCTGAGAATGACAGTAGGAATGGGCCTGAATCTCTGGTAGAGATACTGAAGTCAGAATTGAGCAAATAATCTCCATCCTTACTCCACATCCAAAACCAAATACATACAGAGCAGTCAAGATGGCATAGCTGGTAAAGCAAGCCTGGACATCTGAGCTCCATCCCTGGATCCCATTCAAGGGTAGAAGGAGAAAACTGACTCCACAAACTGTCCTCCAGTCTTCATAGCCACAAGCTGCCCATATCACAACATCATAATATAATAGCATTTTAGAAAATTATAACTTAGTCTATAAGTCAAGTGTCTGCACATCCTTCTGGAATAGAAGCCAAATCCTGGCTTTTTAATTAAGAACTGACACATAGATTTTCATGGGGACGTTGTCCATTCCCAAATTTGGGTCCAGAACCCCATATAGAAAGTGTAATATGTGTTTTCTTAGGAAGACACTGATAGCATTCACTTGATACTGAAAAGCATCTTTCGTGATTCTTTTTAAAAAAGAGATTGTGAGATAATCAGCTACATCTGTCTTCAAAAAGTCATTCAGGCATCTCAGTTAAGTCCCTTAAAAAAATGTTTCCAAGTAGCCCATTCAGATGCAGTAGGGAGCACAGCCAGCCAAGTCTCCCCAGCCTTAGTGAGTATCTCCTTTAAAGAATGGCGTAGGCACCTTGAGGAGTTAACAAACGTCAGAAAATATCTGTTCCCACAAACCTTGAATAAAGGTTAAAGACAGTTACATACTACTTCCCAAAATCAGCGTTCATACTGATTAAGTTTAGGACTTTGGTGTTGGTTTCCTCTAAAAGTAAAAAACCACTATTCACTTAAGAACAAAACCAAGGGCAACATGTGCCCACCGACAGTAGATGGGATACCACATGCACATAGTAGAGATTCTCTTTTTCACACACAGGTGTAAGAGAAGGCATGCCTTGGCCATATCCCTTCTTCTTTATTTCCAGAGGTAGATAATGTCAGCGGGGACAGGCAGTAGGTAACATTGATCTGCTCTCCTGTAGTCTGGATATACATACTATGCCCATATTATAGTCTCAGCTATGTCTCTTTAGAATGTTTGAAGGAGACTTATGGTCATGGCAAGCCTTTGAAAATACCTTTTAGCAAAGTACCTTTTGCCATGGACATATTTTCTATGGCCTAATTTTTATATATCAGGTTTCATAAACCAAGGTCTGCTTATATATTCTTTTGAGGCACTTTTTTCCTCTTCTGAAGGAAATATGTTTCTTATGGGGCTCGGTGTCACATTTAATACTCTAAATATTTATAAAGCAGTGTGATGTTGTCTTTTACGTAGGGAGATCTGCATATTGTTTTTCCTCTAAATTTGACCCGTTTCCTGTGAGCATGATTTAAAGCTCGTGATGAGAAGCCTTTTGTTTCCTTCTTTGTTTTTCTTTTTTCTTTCTTCCTTTTTTTTTTGCATCAAGGTTCATCTGCTATTGAATCAATTAAAATTCAATCTTCCTCTTCATCTCTTTAAACAAATTTCAAAACATATGTATGGGTGTCTGTGCTTGTGAATGAGTGTGTGTGTGTGTGTGTGTGTGTGTGACTGAATGTGAGAGATCATATGTAAGTGAGTATGTGTGCATGAGTATGTGTGAGTGTGTGTGAGTGCCTATATATGTGAGCAATTGAGTGTGTAAGAGTGTGAGTGTGTGAATGTGCACATGAGTGAGAATGTGAGAGTATGTGTGTGTGAGTTTTGAGTTGTATGTGCATGAGCATGTTTGTGTGTGAGAAAGTAAGCATGAGTGTGTGTGCCACTGAACATGTATGGAGGTGAGAGGACAACTTTATGAGGTCAGTTTTCTCCTACCTTTGCATAGGCTCCAGGAATTGAACTCAGGTTACCAGGCCTTGTGACAAGTGTCTTTACTTCTTGAACTTTCTTGAGTATATGCCCACCTCACCCTTGCTCCACCTTCTACACATTTTAAGTGAGCACACTGTCTGCTATGAAGTAGGTGCTTCCAGAGTGTGTTGCAGGAATGTGAGGAGGGCTATATTTAAATCTTTCATTTTGAGGCTAAATAATGTAATGGTAACAGCCCAGAAGTCTGTCAGGCTCAGACTTGAACCCAAAGTCCTCGATTTCTGCTTTAAGACTTTCAGCAAGTTGGAGTGTTCGAGTTTTGTCCCCCATAAAAAAAAAAATCTGCCTTCATGGGGTATCATAGGATTTAATAGCATACAAAGTCCCATGTGCTTAGAAGGATGTCAGGTTCAGCAAAGAGGTTTGTAATGAATAACAAGCATTACCAAAAGCCAAGGTCTTAGATTAGGAAATCCTGCAATCCCATCATTTTTAAACCAGCCTCATAAGATTTTGTGATATTAGTGACTGACAATTTTATTATTAATTTCCTTTATGTTGACTGTTCTTTTTACTTAAATGACTATCTACCTATAATATTATTGTTAATAGAAAAATCCAGATAATTTTCTATAAATAATGGTAAAGATAAATAAATATGTGTATCCCTGTACTGCATAAGATTGACATGTATTGGTTACATTTTTGCTGGTATGATAGAATATTTGACAAAAAAAAAAAAACTTCAAACAAACAAACAAAAAACTTAGAGGAGAAAAGAGATTATTTTGGTTTGGTTCCAAACTAAAATAGAGTTCATCAAGGTGGGAGAAGGTATGGATGGAAGAGTGTGTGGCCAATATGGCATCCAGGAAGCAGAGAGGTCATATTTCATCCCCACACAGGAAACAGAGGGCCAAAACAGGAAGTGAGGTAAGGCTATACATTTTCAAAGCTCACCCCCAGTGATGTACTTCCTCTATCAAGGCTCCACCTCCTAAAGGTTCCATAACCTTTTCAAACAGCACCACCTCCTGGGAACCGAGTGTTCAAATACAGAAGTCTGTGGGGCATCATTTCATATGCCAATCATAACCCTTGGGTACCACTAGTGTGTACTTTAGTCATTTTTTTTTTTTTTAGTCACCAAAGACCTAGGTAGGTTATTGACAGTAATGAAGGTCGCATGCAATCCCGTCAACAGCAAACTATGAAGGGTAAATCTCCCCTTTCCTGAATGGAGCTAAAAGCTCAGAGGCATAAGTGTACCCACCCCAGGTGTGAAGGTTAAAGACAAGCAGCATCTAAGCATGGATCAAACCCTTTGTAAGCTAGTTGTTGTATACCTTAAGAACAAGAAGACTAGATGCTGCATAAACAGTGAAATAAGAATCTTACCTTCACTGTACCTGTGCTCGGCTCATACCCAGCTCCTGATTAGGGCTAGGAAATATAAAACTCTCAACTCTGGACCATGTATGTGTTGGAGTGCATAAAGACTAATCACTGTGATTACCTGTCCTGGTTTGAATGTGAAAATGTTTCCACACAGTCTCATATGTAGAATGCTTGGTTGCATTCAACTGAGTTATTTTGGAACATTCTGTAATCTTCAGTAGGTAGAATCGAGTGGGAGGAAATCTCATGTGAAGAGGGCAAATCTTTGAAGGTTATGCGTGGCTCCTCATCTCTTTCTTGTTCTCCGTGTCCCAATCAACCCAAGACCATTTCCACCCACGTGGTCTGATCACAGTGACACTCGGCTCTTAAACATGGCATCAGGGCACCACAGACTGAAGACTCAGAAATCGTGAGACAGCAAAAATCCTTGCTTCTTTAAGACTGTTCCTCTAAGGTGTTTTGGTCTCAGCTTATACAAGAATAATTAAGGCTATTGCCATGACCTTGCAAACACTTGTCCTGGGTATGACTTGTTTTTTTCCACAATTTGTTAGCCAAGGGTCACTTACTGACCTTGAATTCCCAAAATTGACTGGATTAGAACAATTTACTTGCCTATGTAGAAGACTTAAGCTAAGTAAAAGGAAATAAATACAGATTTAGACCCAAAGGCGCTTTAGCAGCTCACACATACACACACACACACACACACACACACACACACACACACACACACACATACAAATACAAGAAAGTCTCACACAGGATCCTGTTGCATAACTGATAAAAATACAAGGCTCACTGAAAGTACCCTCAAGGCTCTGCTGCTCCCACTAATTGTTTAAGCACACACAGCATGCTTTAGGAGGCCTGTTCAGGACTCAAATGAGGCCATTGGTAGTCTGAACATGACGTGGCTTGAGAAATGGGTCTAGATGTATCTTCCAGACATTTGGACTCCAACAGTGTTCTGAAGGCCATCTTCAATTTGACTGTACATCACTCTGTCACATAATAGAATAGAAAAATATATTCAGCCAAGCATACTGCCATGGACTAAAACCAAATGCATACAGATATTCTACCATTAAAGGAGTCATTGGAAGAATGTACTGGAATAAATTGTTTCCTGTCCACGGTCAAGATGCTAAATCCATTGAATCCCAGTTCAGTAGCCAAAACTCATTTATGATTTAGAGTGAATGATTGATAATTATAACTTATAAGGCTGTCCCTAGGTGCACAGGGCACAGCATGAGGAACCTCGTGAGTCCATAAGACGCCACAAGAGAAGCTGGAGAGGTTTCTAATGTTAGCACAACTCTGAGAGATACACTCACATTTGTAACACTAGCCTTGTTTTTGTTGTTCTCATGAGGTGGGGGTAAGCAGACAACTGGCACTTAGCTAAAAATAAAATCTGTGTACTCCTTTTTCATTAGAGTCAAGAGAGGGTTTGCATGAGACTCACTGTTTGTATAATACAAGATTACCTCATGAAATAGAAAGTAAACGTAATGGAAATCTCCCACTCAGTCCTGTCTCTCTCTTCGTTCTTTGAGTTCTCAATGAGTTCTCTGTAAGTGGAAGTAAACAGCATGGCAGAGAGGCCTTGGGCCTGAGGCCTGGCCTCAGATTAGCTGGTTTGACCTCCCATGTCCGCATCTAAAAAAAAAAATTAAACAATAAATATTCTAACCCTAACCCTGAATTCTTCATTATCTCTACTTGTTACATCCTGGTCTGTTTTGGAGAAGACGGTGAAAGGGGCAACAGCCTGCACTGGCCTACTAGCCTTGACATGAACCACAGCCAGAATGGCCTGTCACCGAGCTGGCAAGTTCAAGGCTGTGGCCTGAACTCAGGACATCATAGCCTTGCCTCAGGTGTAGATGCAGACAGGCAGACACTCTCCGGCACAGTGTCATATGGGTAGAATATCTCTTATCTGAATAAGAATCATGGTAATTTCTCATGAAGCCTATGAGTTCTCCAGACCATTCCCCAGAAAATAACCCTTGGTAAGTGTCGGGTGGATTTCACAACTGTTTCCTGCACCTTGGTGTTATTCACTGCAGATCTTAGGAGATGCCAATCCTCTTCATGCCCCTTCTGCACACAGGTACAATATGATAAATATGTAGCATGTACCCAGTACTGGAAACGAATGACCTATATGACCTGTGTAGCTGTGGTGGCATTCAGAGTGGTCAGTTAAAGGAACGTATGCACCAGGACACTTGTGACAAAAACACTACTAGGATCTACTCTAGGGTCATTTGACTTTTGCAGATTTCTGTACCCCTCACATTCCTTTCCAGCATCTTCCCTAATTTTGAAGTCTGGGGTCAAAAACTGGTAGATTCCAATTTGCATAATAAACACTATAGGGTAGGGGGCCAACAAGGCTATAGAATCAACACACAAATGGAGGTCACAGGTGGGCACTTGTCATCGTGGACGGAAACACACCTGGGATGCTCTGGTGTGTGCCGTCCTTCAGTGGCTGGACCCCGTCTCTCAAGAGAGGAAAAAGTGAGCCCTTCTGGGAGGAGAAAGGACAGAGGCTATTTATTGATCTGCATTGAAGTCTTTGCTGTTTTTCACTTGGTGAGGTCCTAGTGTGGACCAGAGCAAGGGCAGCCCTCACTGCAGGCCTGGCGTGTCATCGAGTGAACACAGGAGGCCACGTCTGTCTAGAATCTGTATGTAACTGGAATCTCACCCCATAATGCTTAAGTGAATGGTGCTCTTCATGTGCACCGACTAAAAATAGTTTCATTTGCAGTGGGAACATAGTTTCACATTTATATGAGCATCTGGCCTACGGAATCCAGTACTCCATTCTTTAAATAGCTTTCCCCGGCTCTGGAATACTCAGCCTTGAAAATCTCTCCCAGTCAAACACCTTGTTTACACAGCCCTGTTTAAATACAAACAAACTCCCCCTTTGAAAAGGCAGAAGAATATTAATTTGGAAATTAATTATGCTTTAGGGTTATCTTTTAGGTGTGTATGGGCAATTGGCAGCTGAGAATATTTAAGATGCATCCACTTAGTAAGGTATTTCTGAATTATCGATGGCATTTAAAATTTAGTATTTTCCTAAATTTGATGTATATACATGTAAGACATGTGTGATCTTGGATTCTCCTCCAGACCATCATATGTAAATCCAGTTAAAATGAAAGTTGTGGGAGCTGAAAAATTCATGCCACTATACCCAACAATAATAGAAATATAATCCTATGTCCACTTCGCCTTCTCCACCAGAGACGTTTTGGGGCCGGAAATCATTTGGCAGCAGGCAATGAATGTACTTTTGTTAGTCTTATGGGGGTACTAATGGTTACTCCTCATGAAGAAAAATGTGAAAATAACAAACTGAAAGGTAAACATTACAAATGGATAGCTAATGGTTAGCTGGTACAGTCCAAAGGGGCAGGCTTTTTATTTAAATAGTTTTATGACCCTTGCCCAGCCTTTACTGAAAGAGTCTGCATATCCACACATATTTCAAGCCTATACCTCCTTTGAACACCCCTTTTCAAAGATAATAGGAAATAGTCCCACATCACAGAGGGAATGCAGAGGGAGAGAAGAGAGAGGGAAGAAAAGGAGAAGGAGGAGAAATGGGAGAAAGAGAGTTTTTCAATGTATATGGGTTTTAATGTTATACTAAAAAAGCAAAAGAGAGTTTTAAAAGTCTACCTCATGAACCCACCTCATGAGGTGTAGTAATGGCACATCAGGAACCCAAGCTCCTACCTCAACCACCCTAAACATCAGTGCATGTTCAAGACAATATAATTCCTCTCATGTCATTCAGTCCTTTCCAGTAGCAAGGCAGTTATGCATATAGGTCATTTGGAAATAGGGCAAAGAAGAGGGAAGGAAGGAAGAAGAGAAAGACTTGTTTTCTGCATACGTAACAAAAATGGCTTTTAGGAGTACCCAAGGATTGTAGTTTTACAGCATTCATCAATTTAAAAAACAAACAAAAGCAGGAATTAATTTTTTTAAGGAACATATGAAGGAGAAGTGGAGGGTGAGGAGTCAGTCCTTGTAGATGAACTTTTTTTCTTTTTTCTTTTTTCTTTTTTTTTTTGGTAAAGAAAAGAATGTCACCAGTTCTCCAGTGACGAAAATGTCAACCTATGGCTGGATTTGAAAAGCAGAGTCATTAAGGCTCGTTTTTTTCAGTCATCGATTTTAAAATTAGATTTGAGGCCACAATCTCAAGGAGGTAGGCCAAGGGTTCTTTCTCGTGGTCCGCCAAAACAAATACTTCCAGTAAACTGTAGTTATGCCTAGGCCCTGCTGAACATGTAAATACCTTCATTTAGGGAGCCTCCTCATTTTTACCAGCAGAACAGTTTCAGATAAAAATCTGATCTCATTCCAAATCATCTTTACAAAATGTTTTCCCCAACTGTGAATACAATCAGTTTGTATTTCGGAAAGTGGATACATGGGGACAGAAGGAATAAAAATCCCCCAACCCTGAAACTAGCACTGTTAACAGTTCAAGTCCCAGCTTACTGTTTTTCTTGATATAGAAGTGTTCCTGGCTGTAGAGATGAACCGCTGTCTTCACAGCAGGTTTGGGGGAACAGGAAACAAGAAGATCACTTGAGACACATAGTGATTTCATGTCACAGTAAAAAAGGGCAATGAAAGCATTGTAAAATGTGGTTTTTCCTGTTTTCATACTTGTGTGGTGGTGGTGGTGGTGGTGAGGATGGTGATGGTGGTGGTGATGATAATGGTGATGATGGTGGTGGCAGTGATGGTGGTGGTGATGATAAT
>CAJQZJ010032918.1:991448-1002263 GCA_907164525.1 Lophiomys imhausi | reverse complement strand
ATAATGGTGATGATGGTGGTGGCAGTGATGGTGGTGGTGATGATAATGGTAAGGGTGGTGGTGAGGAT
The DNA here is from genome assembly GCA_907164525.1 of Lophiomys imhausi. Taxonomy (NCBI): domain Eukaryota; kingdom Metazoa; phylum Chordata; class Mammalia; order Rodentia; family Muridae; genus Lophiomys; species Lophiomys imhausi. Next base: position 1,002,195 of record CAJQZJ010032918.1, on the reverse strand, counting down.
GGTGTTGGTGGTGGTGGTGGTGAGGGTGGTGATGGTGGTGGTGATGGTAGTGGTGGTGAGGACGATGATTGTGGTGGTGGTGGCAGTGATGGTGGTAGTGATGATAATGGTGAGGGTGGTGGTGAGGGTGGTGGTGAGGATGGTGGTGGTGGTGGTGGTGGCAGTGATGGTGGTAGTGATGATAATGGTGAGGGTGGTGGTGAGGATGGTGGTGGTGGTGGTGGTGGTGGTGAGGGTGGTGATGTTGGTGGTGATGGTAGTGGTGCTGAGGATGATGATTGTGTGGTGGTGGCAGCGGCACTGGCAGCAGTGGCAGTGGTGATGGTGGTGGTGCTGGGTGCATAATTTTTTTTTGTATGGATTCACATTTAGAGAGTATGAGTGCACATGCTCCTAGAGTCCCAATGTTGATGTTGAAAATCATCTTCTTCCCCCTTATCCTTCGAGGCAGGGTCTCTCAATGAAACCCAGAACTAGAGCCTCGTGTCATGAGCCAGCTGGTTCTTAGAATCCCGTTCTCTCCCTGCTGGGGCTGGAATTACAAGTGGGCCACCATGCCCACCAGGCATTTACTTGGGTACTGGAAATTTGAACACCAATCCTCATACTTGCACAGTGAGCTCTCTGAGTGCTAAGCCATATCCCAAGTCCTGTACAGTCTATTTTAAAATGCCAGGCCTGGCCTTTTTTTCTTCCTCGAGTTCCTGCCTCCCTGTCTAACACTCCTGTACCCTTTGAACTACAAGGAATTGCAAAATTCAATCAGGTTCTATTTTATACCCAGAATAAGTATTCTTCATTGTTCTCTCAGGGATGCCTTACCTACCTTACACAATTACAAACTTTTTTTTCACATACTCTGAATTTTATTATTTTCACATTTACTTATTTATATATTTGTTTGCTTGTTTATTTATTGATTTTTGAGACAGGATTTTATGTAACCCAGGTGGCTTCAACCTCACTATATGGTGGAAGATGACCTTTATCCTTTGTGCCTCTATCTCTTGACTGCTGGAATTTATAAGCTTACATCATCATGCCTTGGTTTATGCTGCCATGGGAATTGAACCCAGGGATTCATGGATGCTAGACGAGTGCTCTCCCCATTGAGATACCTCACCTTCCCTGTATTAGATCAAATCCAGTGATTTAGCCACCCCTCTCCCACATTTGCTGCTCTCGGGAGTTCTTCAGATCTTTCTATAATCCTCTAATCTCTAGGTTAAACACTTTTGCTGTTCTCAACTAAGACTATTCCATAAAGTCCCCTTCTCTCCAGGTGATTCAACTTCTCAGTGCCCACTGTGAAAACAGTGCTGCCGACCCTGTATGTTATCTGACCTCTGTGGCATGCTAAAAGCTATTTTGCCTTGTGTCCTACACTGAGTGTTCATCTCCCAATGATGTCTCATCGTGTCTCTGTAGCAGCACTCTCTGTTGGACTCATCTAAGAATTATAGTGAGATAGAGACATCAGTTTTTTTTTTTTAAACCTCGGTGTAAATCTGAATTTTCCTTTATTGCATTTAGTATTATTAGCTTCGGGCCATTCTTTTAAGAGCTTTCTGTCTTTGACCAAATACAGCTAGTTTCTATCTACCAACCATGTCATTGGCAAGTTTGAAAACTATCCTATGTCTTTACTCAAGTTGATTCACATGGCAACTACCAAACAAAGTCAACCGGTACCATTCCCACGGTGCTCCATTTCTATTGGAATTTCTTCTTACAGTGTATTTTCCTAACTCAGCTCCAAATATTTCATAGGAAGCTCTCCTTACTGGTAAATAAATATCTGTACTATGCAGCACTCACAGCCCGGGGCAAATTTTAATAAATTCATTGGCACTAATGAAGCATGCCTCCATCTTACTCCCTATGGTTGTCTCAGCACCACAGTGCTCTGTATCTGAACAAGGAGGAGTGAGTAGCAGTGAGATAGCACCATGAACCCAGCTAGACTTGGTTCATAGCATTGGAGATGTGGCTGAGTGATTAAAAGCGTGTGCTGCTCTGGCAGAGGACCTGAGTTCAGTTCCCGCTACCCATGTAGGACAGCTGACAATTTCCTGCAACCCCAGGGAACCCAACACTCTTCTCTAGAGAGTGTGGACACCTACATTCATGTGCACGTACACACCCACAGACACAGACAGGTAATTCAAAAATACATTTTTTTCTTTTAGGAAAAAAAAGGGAATTTTGGATACCTTCATAAATTTACCTAATGTTGCATACTAATAAATTTACCATGGCAAGATGGTATACCCACACACATGTAAGTATGTGCATTTGTATGTATATATTCACACAAACATGCAAACTGTAAGTAGTTTCACTAAAGATTTCTTATCCTCTATAAGTGGGGAAGCCTGACACTTTCTTTTCCATTCTATCTCATTTCTTTAAAAAAAAAAAGTCACAGTTATTGTTCCCCTCACTGGGTTTGTAGTCCTACTATGTGGGCTTTGAACTTCAGTTTAGAAACACTGACCTAGAAGGAATCATCTAACCCTGTGTCCTCTTTCTGGGCAAGTACATACCACTAAACTTAAATATTTTGGGGTCTGAATTTGACTGATTATTACTCACATTCCTCCAACCTTGTAGCAATCTCGGCAGAATTGACATTTGTTTTCTAAAGTCTTAAAGCCCTTCTGAGATGCCCTGCTTCCCAGGTACCATAGCACTGAGGGGGGTGCTGTTTTTGGCAATCTAACTCAAAATATTGTTAAGTGTTATTAAGCTGCCCACGACTAAAGCAGAAAGGCAGTTCATATATGGTACAATGCTCTTGAGTTTTCAAAGCCCATGGACAGGTCTGCTCTTGCCATGGCTGGTGTTTGCAAGGGATCCTTCTCATAGGCATTGTCAGAATGTGGATATTACTCCTTAGAGGAGAAGTCATTTCCTGCCTCTTTACTCTGGACCTAATAGAGACTGTTTTCAACATCCCAAAGATAGAGGGAAGCTTCTATTTATAGGCTTCATGCAGTTCCTTGAGTTTTAACCAAAGTAAAAAGAATAACAATACATCGTCTTTGAGTGTCTGCCAGTAGAATTGTTTGTTTAGCATTTTCTGTAAAACAGGAGATCTTCAGTCCACACAAGACAGGCTGCATGTTGATTGCCTGGGAGATTTGAAATGATTTCTAATCTCGCCACAACTGTCTCCTGCTGTATAAATGAAATGTTTCATTCTCAAAGAGACCGGGAGGGTTTTCCCAAAGATGGCGCCTTTGCTGCCCTGCAACACCCGCAGCCCCTTTACACACAAAGTGCTTTGCTTTGTGTTTTCCAAGAGAACAATGACATTGTTATTCTTACTGGAAGATAGAATTTTCAGCAACTCCTAAAGTGCTCATGTCTTAGCAGTTCGTTTGTTCCACAAAGTTGTTTGTGAGAATTATCTTCTTTGATTCACAAACTTCTAAGGGCTGCCATTTTTCTGGGACAGTCAAATGAAATGGTGATCATCTCCAGGTGGAGAAAGAATTGAAATATGTAATTTATACATACATAATTATGTATATATGAATAAATATATATATATATATATTAGGATTGATGTGAGAAATACCCATAAAAACACTGCATTTTTTTTTTTTTTGGAAGTAAGCAGATCTTTCATTGACAGCTGGGCCAACTGTAACAAGAATCTTGCAATTTTTGGGAGATGATGAGGAGGACCAAGCTGACGTTGCTAATCAGCCTTTTTCCCCCCGCTTAGGTTGCACATTTTAACATTATTTATGATCTCAGACACCAGAGTTGCTGATTTATAGACCTGATAAAGCTTTGTTACTGTTATTTTGTGGTGATGGAGATTGGACCCAATGTGCCATCAACCATGAACCACCCTGGAAACACACCCTGTGTGTGTGTGTGTGTGTGTGTGTGTATGTGTGTAGGTAGGTAGGTAGGTAGGTAGGTAGGTAGGTAGGTAGGTAGGTAGGTAGGTATACTGCAGCCCACTGTATAATCTAGGCTAGCTGGCCAGCAGCAACTGTTCCATCTTCACCTCCCATCTCCAAGCAAGAATACTGGACTAAGAGATGTGTGTCATAGCATTTGACTTTTTACAAGGCTTCTGGAGTTATAAAGGTTTCAGGGCTAGTGTTTTTTTAATATGCTGAGCCATCTTTCCAGACCCAAACTTACTTTTTAAATGACATTTGACCCAACCAGTTTCCAGTTAAGAATCACTGTTTTATATTTTTCACAATCTAAATTTTTTTCTCCTCTTTATTTACTACATACCTTAATTTTGTTTATAAATCACTTTGTGGTTCAGTGAGATTTCATTTACTCCCCGAAGGTTGTGATTTTCATGGTATACCACCTAAGATCCCATCTTTATAACTAATAATCCCAAGAAAGACGTTTTTTTAAAAATTCTTTCAAAATCATGATAAAGAAACATACAGTGGCTTGTCCCCACCAGAAAAGTGACTAATATCCCAACACACCAAAGTAGTTAGTCAGCCCATTATGTATGTTCATATGATCAAATCTATAAGATGCATTTAATCAACATATTCTTTCTGGATTCCATATTGAAATACTTGAGATTCTGATTTATAACATGAAACCCAGCACCTTTTATATGCCAATAGCTTTTATCTAGAGTCAACAATTGATTTTAAAAAAGCTCTTACTTAAATTATCTATGAGAACAAGGATGCAAAAAGGAAGCTGGACTCATTTCCTTTGTAACCGTGTCTGCCTGCTGTAGACTTTAGACTTTGGCACTAGGTTCTTCAGTGTAGTCTTCATTGGAGGTAGCCAGGGCTGTGAAGGAATGCTAAGGTAAATTCAAAAGGGATAATGCTTGAGACTCCCACTTGAACAGAGTTGCATGCAATGTAAAACACACTGTAATATGGACAAAGGAATTGTTCTTACAGATTAAATGCGTGTCTATAGCAGGATCATTGTGTCTGCTTCAGATGTAATTTCATGCCTGAAAATTTACACTAAAGGAAAAAATGGTCTGGATCCCATTAGCGGAGTCTCTGTCTTGCTGTCAGTTTAATTAAATAGAAACTGCTGGCAAGAGTCATGGAGGTTCGTAGAAGCAGGACGATTTTATATGTTGGAGTAGAACACTGCCAGGTCTTCCAGTTTGAAAAGGATACAAAATGAAACCTGTGATTCGGTTTTGTTTACAAATTTCCTCCCGGTTTACAAGGAGCTTAGTGATAAGCAGACTGTAATAATTTATAGGTAGTGTGTGGGACAATGGCATGACCCCGAGATAGGGAATGCTAATCTCAGTGAGGCCAGTGGGCTCTAAACAATGAGGGGAGGATCATTTTCTTCAGCAAAACTAATTGTTTCCCTTGTTTCATGGATTGGGGGTGGGGTGAGGAGGGTAGACAGGACTGCTTTTAAAGTGTGTGTGTGTGTGTGTGTGTGTGTGTGTGTGTGTGTGTGTGTGTGTATGTGTAAAAGAAAAAAGTAAAAAGGTGGGGGTTGGAGTGGAGCAGAGACCCAGGGACAGTGATTTATCTGTTAAGTGTGTTTGGCATCCTGCCTTTTGGCTGGAATTTTACAGAGAAACATATTTGGCTTACTTTAATGGGCAAAAGCTCCGAACTTCATTTGTAAGGGGGAAAAAAGAGCATGTTTTCTTTTCCCTTTTTCAGTTCAACTTTATTGCATCTTGACATTCTGTCTTGTAATTGAAAAGCAGTTCTGGACCTAACATGGAAATGAAGAAATTTCAAGTCCTTTCTCCTCTTCCTCCCCCTCCTTCTCCCATACCCCTCTCCCTTCTCATCTTCCCCTTCCTCTCCCTCACCCCTCATGTTGCAGAGAAAGGGAGCCAGGTTTTTATCTCATTTTACAACTACTTCCCCCCCTTTGAACTGGCATCCAAAAGTAATGAATGTTTGATTTAACTGAAACCCCATATCTGCCCTCGTACCTCGGACTGTACTGAGAGAGTTGAATGTGTTTGTGCCTATTCTAATAATTCAGTTGATATGGGTTATTTGAAGGAAATTTTTAATCTCCATTTTTAAAAAATATGCAAACAGTGAAACTATTCTATACAATACTGCCATTTATGGTGGAGACACATGAGTATGGTTGTGACAACACCCGTCAAAGTGCATGACGTAGAAAGTGAGCCTCCTGTAAGGTACGGCTTTAGCAGAAATGGCTGATCTTATTTTACCAGTGATAATACACGATGCTTAAAAGGTTATGTAAAATGAAATTATCAGAAAAAAAGAATTGATCCCAGCAACCCATAAACATAAATCATTATGTTTTCCTTTAAGTTGGCAATGTATTGTCATTATTATTACGAGCTGAGTAGAGCTGAATATAATCAAGGGATTGCAACTCCATGACAAGGCTTGTTGAGTGGGATTTAATCAGCTACAACCCATAAAAGTTGGGTCTATCACTCAAAACTGTGTGATTAAATATTTGAACAGTGCAGTATTAGAGAATTTGAGTTTGCAGGAGGGATATTTTCCTTCTCTTTGTCCAGGTTTTTCCTTAATTTGTTTTAATTTTGCTCCTTCTGTTATAACTATAATCATGGACACTTTTTTTTTTACTTTATTTTTTATTTCTTCAAGTTGCATCTCAATCGCAATCCCCTCCCTACTCCCCCCTCCAGTCACATCCTCCCACCCTCTTCCGCCTCAACCCTTTTTTTTTTTTTTTTAAGTTTAAGGTACATCTTTCCCCCCGCCAACAGCTCCCCCTTTCAGTCCAACAAATGGCTCTTTCTTTTATAATAATAAATACAATACAAAACAACAGAGGTAATACTTCTTATGTTAAGAGAAATACTGTGACAGAGAAAGAAAGTTAAACTCCCAGGTACAATGTACCATTGATACTTACCATCTGTGAGCTCAGGCAGACGCCTACATGTGAGCCTTTCTTCCGTTATCTTGCCTACTTTTATATCACCTCTCACACCCTACAGGCCACATCTTCCAATTTCCTAACCAACTGTCTGCCCTGTGACATAATGTAGTTAACTACTCCCCTATAGTCGATTCTGAGCCCCCTACCTCCAGCTATTGTTGCATACATTTCAGAGATGTCCTTACATACATCGTTTTGTGTCCTTAGGAAGAATGCCTGGAACTTGGGACTCAAGGTCAAGGTCAAAGTAAAATTCTGGGGCGTCTGCCAAGTGTTGGCTAAATCCACGCAACATTTTCAGTAGGTACTGTGTGTACTGAAACCATCCCTCGATGATTAGCATTACGAATGCCAGTGAAAAATATGCAGTTTGTCTTCTAGTTTCAAAAAAAGAAGCTCAATGACAGAGAAATTGGGCCGTCATGGCCTGCTGTGTGCTCCCTATAGTGAGTCTGAAAGTAACCTGGTCCTGGAATTCTGTCTCCAGAAGTCTGAGCCTGAGGAAAGACAGCCCTGCATCTAAACACAGTTCCCCCGCTAGTCCCTTCTCTCCCTACCAGAAACCCCTGCCTCCCTTTAGAGGGCTTCAGTGATGGATCCCCCCCACCCCCGCCCTTTAGAATGTTCTAGCTCCACACTGTGGGTGTGCAGAGGGGAGGGTTCTCCATTGTCTCTGAGCACTCATCATAGGTGGACATCGGACAGAGCAGGCCAGTGATAAGTTGGGACTCTGTGGAAAGGTTAACTGCCATTTCAACCAAAGAGTGGTCATCCTGACGATGTCGCCCGCGATGACATAAGGGGCTCCAGGGTGAGGCTTATGCAATGCTCAGAACTGAAAACACTCATTCTGATTTTAGCATAGCACTTCATGTGAGGATAAAGTGGAGTTTCAACAAAATGAGGCCTCTCGTGTTGCTCTGGGGTCCTGAAAAAAAAATCATTTTTTATACACATACACACACTCCCTATACCAGCATGAAACCTAGGGCATAAGAGACTTTTAATTATTACTACTGAATTTCTGCAGGTACAGTCTAGTCCAAAAAGTATCATTTATAGCACACCCCTGTAATCCCAGTGCTTGTGAGACTGAGGCAGGAGGATCACAAATTCTAGGCTAACCTCGGAAACAGAGTGAGTTCCAGTCCAGCCTGAAGTACACAAGAAGATCCGGTCTCAAAAATAAAACATAATAAATAAATAAATAAATAAATAAATAAATAAATAAATAAATAAATAAATAAGGAGGAGGAAGAGGAGGAAAACTAAAGTGTGAGCTAGCAGACACCATGAGGCTGGACTTTTAGGCCCACAAAAAGCTTGGGTTGGTCTTTTAAAAATAATGTGAGATATTCAAGCAGCTAGTTTATTTTAATATATTTTCTTTTCCATTTCGTGACAGTACTTCAAATGATTACGCTAATTTATGGTAACAGATAGCTTGGAGATGTGGAATGCTTTTGTAGCACAAGGCTGGCTTATTGTATCTGGCCTTATCCAATTAGAAAATTGAGTTTAGTCATGTACCAACTAAAATATCAATCACTGTGAGTCGACTTTCGCAACATTTACACCGGGAGGCAGTTTTGAGCACCTCCCTTCCAGGCAACCACACATGTGAATATGGTTACTCAGTTTTCTTCCTTAGCATGTAAAAACACAAGAAACGTGGGCTAAATTTAGCCTCCTGACTCTCATACATATGTTTGCTGACAGTGGAGAGGGTTTTGATGACATGCAGGATATGATAGACTAGAGTAATTATTTCCCCCAAGAAAATGAATGTATAACGTTATTTGTAAAAATTACATAAAGTGATTATTTGTTAAAGAACAATAAAGGTCGTATTTAATTTTAAACACGATCCCCCGGGGTCTTGCGTTAGGTTTGGGTTTTTTTTTTTTTAGTTGCTCATCCACAGTTGGTTTGCTGTTATGTTTAACAACAGCATCTTAGTGTATGGAACAAGGGGGACGGGAAAGAAAGGAGGGGGACTGTGGCAGCTCCCTTTCTCCCTCCCCCACCACAAGAGCATGTGGGACAGGAATGCTGAAATAGTCACTTTGGAATAAGGCTTGTATTTCTCTGTTCTTTCCATATTGTTCACATAACCGTTTATTTACAATAATTTCGGTAATCTCAGAGTTCCTCTTAAAGGCTTTTTTTTTTTAATTTTTTTTCTTTTTTGGCCTGGATAAAAAAAGTGCAGCTTTAAGATATTTCTCCTAAAATAAATCCGAGACGGTCTCATTTGTAGTCAGCACGGTTGATTACTTGCAGACATACTGGAAATTTACATGCGCGTCCCTCCAGTATAGAGCACTGATCTGCTCATATCATTACACTAGCGCTTGGCTGTTTGCCAAGAGGTCGAAATCTGCCGTTGTAAATCGTGAGTTGAAATAGCAGAAAGTAGATTTGTAACTTAAAAAGTGTAAACAGTTTGGAGAATGAAGTAATTTCAGAGTGTGATTGATTGCCTTCTGATTGTACTTTCAATGAGCCTGGGGTCTCCAGGGCAGATATGTGCTGTAACTGCTTATTATACATTTTCAGTTTTTCGAGGCAATAATAGCATTGTTGGTAGACTTTTAAACAATGTATGCATCTCCTGGAGTGACCTTTTAGGAAATGAATAGTTTTATTGTATGTCCATTAGTTTGCCTGAAACAACGTTTTTGAGTTATTAATCTGACTTGTTCTATAAATAAAGACCTCAAAACGCAAAGCAGCTGTACAGCCCAGAGCAGTGTGTCACATTGGGGCTTCACAACCAGTGTCTGAGATGGAGGACCCACGTGAACAAATGGTTTCGTGGGTGATAAATTAGCAATGTTCTGCAGCCCATGGTTACAGAAGATTACCCTTTCCATGATTCAGAGGCCAAGAATGATTATCAAGGAGGACAGCTGATCAGTGGCTTTCCTCCGTCCTGGAAGAGTACTTCTGCTTTTGTGAAGCACCTCGGTTGCTCTGGACAGTATTAATGGAGGGATAGGTAATAGGTATATAGATGTAAGATAGATAGATGATTGATAGACATATAACAGAGAGATAAATCATAAGCAAAAAGATATACAACTGAGGATAAATATACACATGATAGACAGGTAGATAGAAAATAGAAGAAAGATGGACAGATGGACTGGCAGACAGACAGATAGGCAACTACAGAAAGGTAGCAGACACAGTAGCTGTGGTGGCACTCAGGATAACTCAGTTGGTAAAGTGTTTACTAAGTAAGTTTGAAGGCTGAGTTCAGTCCCCAGCATCTCTGTAAACAGCCAGATGCACCAACATCATGCCTGTAGTGCCAACACTGGGAAAGTGGATTTAGGAGCTGCTGAGTGAATGCGTGAGCTCAAAGTCCAGGAGACTCTGATAGATGATGGAAGACAGCAGGCAGCCACTTCTGGCCTCCACATACACACCGGACTCCAGAAAGCCTAAGGCCAGGTATCTGTTCCACTGATTCACCTGCTGAGTCATCCTGGAGAAGTCTTTGTGCCTTTGGTCCTCTTTCCCCCATCAATAAAATGGGTACAAGAATTATAAGTTCACAACATTGTTCTGAGACTCAGCTCAAAAGTGCTCTGTGTTGAGTGTCCTCTCAAGGCTACTGTGTGGTCACAGCATGAGCTTTGATCACTGCCAATCTGATACTGAATGGCTCACGGGTGTGTACTCTAAGAGAAACAATCACTCACTTAATTTCACAGCGAGAGGTTCTAGAAGTAATTTTTATGCTAACAGCAGTATTGTTTTCTTGTTAAATGGAAACAATTTGCCCAATACAGGCCCCCTTTTCTCGTATTTGTTATTTTTTCCTTGTTTAACTCAACATTTTTTT
>CAJQZJ010032918.1:865358-884118 GCA_907164525.1 Lophiomys imhausi | reverse complement strand
ACACACACACACACACACACACACACACACACACACAAAATGTTATTGGCATTGTGAGTAGTATGCCCTAAACCAAGGGAAAAGAAAAATGATAGGCTGGAAAACTTCACAACTCATGTGACAGGAAGAGGGCAGATGGCCTTTCTTTTCAAAAAGTGCATGCAAACAAAACAAAGAATTTGATCAAAAGCCCAACATGGAAGAGGTGGACCAAGCATGCAGAGGGCCAAATAACAAAGATTTTAAAAAGCAATCAGTAATCTCAGTAATTGCAAGAGCCAGTGAAAAGCAAGCAGAGACTTAAAAAGCAAACCAAAAAACCTTCAGACTTCAAGAAACTAAGTGGCAAGATCCTTTCTCAATTAATTATGAAGAACAACTAGAATTGACCAAGGCCAAGATGGCAGACTGGGTCATCACTGGAGGGAAATTGGAGAAAGCTGAACTAATATTAAAAGTAATGTTTTTATATAACAATTACTCTGCTGGGAATTTTCCTATATAAATGTTGATCAAGAGGTGTGTATGAGTGTGTGCATGACAACACCACTGGCCCAAACAAAAAGAAACTTAACCCACAATAAAACACTAGTTGCATAAGGTAGGGTACACCTTTATGAAGAATTAGTATCAGAGGCTGAAGATGGTTCAGTGGTTAAAAACACTTGTTGCTCTTTCAGGGGACCCAAGTCTGGTTCCCAGCACCTACATGGTGGTTCACAACCATCTGTAACTCCAGTTCCAGGAAATCCAACACCCTCTTCTGACCTCCTCAGGCACTAGACACACTGGTGGTGCACAGATCTATATGTGAGCCAAAGATTCATACTCATAAAGTAAATCCTTAGAACATTTTTAAAGTGTTGCTATTCAGATGGGGAAAAGAATGAAGTGTTTTTGTGTGGAGAGAGGGAAAAGTAGTATATGACTATGACTATGTACTTCTTTCTGTCTGGTCAGTTTTATAGGGAAGAGTAGACTGATGTTCATAATGGCATAGACAATTTTTCTGAAAATCACAAAAACTATCAATTGGTTCCTTTGGGTACAGAGCTGGGGAATGTCATTTTTATATTTGATTCTATTCTTTGTTTTGCTATTGGATATTTTGCTATTATTTTTATCTTATGTGTATATGTGGGGTTTTTTTTACCTTGCATGTACGTGTGGGTGCCATGTGTGTCTGGTGCCTTTGTAGGCCAGAACAAGGAATTAGGTCACCCAGAACTGAAGCTGCAGATGGTTGTGAGCAGCAGCTGAGTGCTGGGAACCAGACCCAGGTCTTGTGCGAGATTAATGGGTGCTCTCAACGGCTGAGCCATCTTTCCAGCCCCACTATTAGACACTTTTTGTTGTTGTTATTGTTGTTTTTATGAGACAGGGTCTCTCTGTATATCCTTGGCTGTCCTGGACTCACTTTGTAGACCAGGTTAGCCTTCAACTCAGAGATCCACCTGCCTCTGCTTCCCAAGTGCTGGGATTAAAGGCGTGCGCCACCATGCCCAGCTCGACACTTTTAAGTATATGAAGTCATCACTTAATAAAATATGAAAATGGAATGGGGGTGTTGAAGAGGCAGCTCGTGAGGAAAGCAACTTCCACGCAAGAATGAGGACAGGAGTGCTTGCACCTCAGCACCTGGGTAAGTGCTGTTTGTGCACTTGAGAAGCAGAGAAAGGGGTCCCTGAGAATCTGGCTAGCCAAATTGGCAAGCGCTGGGTTCAACTGAAAGACGCTGCCTCAATGTGTAAAATAGAAGTGTGCCAAGAAGGCTCAAAGTGTCAACTCTGGCTCCACGCATACAGAAACATATATCCACACACACCCACACATACATGTGAGTCCATACACATGCAAGCAAGTGCACACACACACACACACACATACACACCATAAACACATACACATGCAAAAAAAAAAAAAAAAAAAGAAAAGAAATTGCCTAGATAGTGGTGTGGTGAACTCTTTTTTTTTTTCTTTAAATAAATGCCCATAGCTTTGAAAGAGTTGAGGTGAGGGACTTGCAGAGATGTCCTAACAGTACAGAGTGTGTACTGCTCTTGCAGAGGACCCAAGTTTGGTTCCCAGCAGCCATATGTAACTCAGCTTCTCTTGATGTCTGTAGGCACTCACACACACACACACACACACACACACACACACACACACACACACATCCATGCACACACACATGCACAAAATATTTTTAAAGAGATACCAGAAATATATTGACTAAGAGAAACAAAATTGAAATAGCACTGGGGACATTTCCAGGGTTCCTGGGGCAGATATGTCTAAGTTAGAGACTTACCCTGCATTGTACAGATTTCCCAATTCCCTCCTGTGAGAATCCCCCCCCATCCCACTACTACCCACCATACACAACAATCAGAGAACATGGCTTCGGTAGGAAATCAGACATTTAAAAGAATATCATTACAAGTTTGTACACACATTTCCTCTCCACAGATAAAACGGAGTGATGACAAAGCCAGATAGAAACAGGCTCACCTCCTGCCTTCTCCCCATCTACTGATCTGGGCAGATTGAGATGGCTCACACCACCCAGTCATTCCTCCAGCCCACAAAAGCTCCAGAGTTCTAAAGACTGGAGTCTTTGGGCTAGATGCCAGAGCACCAAGTATGTGTCTTGTGGTCCTGCCCAAGACTTCTCCCCTCTATTGCCTGCCACCCAGGCTCTTCTCCTTGTTGCTTCCCGAGAAGGTAATTCTGTCCAACTGATCCATACTGAGCCAGGCTCTCATTCAGTTCAGTGCACTGCGTGGGTTACAGCACAGTCTCTACAACTGGAAAAGCCACCAGGTGCTTCCAGGATCCCAAGACAACAATTTAGCAGCAGCATGAGATGAGGAAAGTGAAGGGAAAAAAATCAGCCAAGAATTTGAGAAGGAACGGATGCCGAGGAATGAATCCAGACTCTTTTCATATAGCAAGGCGCATCTCTGCATGTGTCCATCTCTACAGCTATGGGACTGTAAGTGCACCTGACATTTTTAGGTAACTTTCATGAGTCCCTGTCTTCACGAGGAAAAACCAGGTTCCCAAAATCTTCTCTCACACACAGTTGAGCTCTCCAGAAAATAAGAGTGCCTGGAAATAGTAAACCCCAAACTCTGTAACGCTCTGATAAATCTTTCATTGAGAACATAGAAGACATGGAAGACGTGAGGCTTAATTGGAGCAGAACAAGGTGAGGCTGAGTCTAATTTAGAAATAGATGTGGGAGCTCGTCTATACATGGCAATGGAAGGGGGCCATAGGCAAACCCTCTTGCCTCCGGATACAAGCCTAGGACCAGCCTTCCACAGAAAACCAAATGGGATGGTGGACTAAGCGAGTCAGAAGAAGCTCCTGGCCCCGAGACAGTAGAACATCTAAGGAATTCCCAACACTGAGAAGGAAAGAACTGACCTCATTAATGCTTTCCTTCCTCCCCACCCTCCTCCTATAGAGCAAAGCTCTCAAAACTGTGCTGTAGAGAGCAGGTGTAATTTGTCCTGACTGGGAGCATGTGGGTACAAGGGCCTGGCTTTTCAAGCATCTCTGGGAACCTGGGAAGAAATGTCTGCATCCTTCCTTCCCATCCTAGTGGACGCCCTGGAAGTCTAGAATTCAGGAGCCCTCCGCTGGGCCCCTGAGGTGCTCGTCTCCTAATGTTTTACATTGTTCTCCTAACTCTGTGATGAAACACCCTGACCAAAGCAATTTAATGGGCAAAGACTTTATTTCCATCTCTGGGGGGAAGTCACAGTGATGGGGACTTGAGGGAGCTGGTCACAGCACATCCATAACCAGAAACAGGGAGCAATGAATGAACACCTTCTAGGGCTTGGCGTGCTGTCCCCACTTGATACAGCACAGAACCCCATACTCTGGGAATGGTCCACCCACAATGAAGATGGGTCTTCACACATCAACCCAATCAGGACAGTTCTTCACAGTCATTCCCAGAGGCTAGCCTTACTGCAGGCAATCCCTCATAGATGTCCAGCTGACAATATTAATCAATACACCAACTTCTCCATGCTCCAGTTTTCTCATTTTTAAAGCAAGACTGTGTAGAAGGGGCAGGGTGTAGGAAGGGAGAGACTTACCCGTGTCTGTGGAGCGGGGGGGGGGGGGGGGGGGGGGATTCCCCGGGGGGGGGGGGGGGGGGGGGGGGGGGTTGTGAAGACTGTCCCTACACCCTACAGGTATGGGCTTAGCCTCTGGTCAAGACTAAACAGAGGACAACTGACTTCCTGAAGAGGGAGTCAGACGGTAGGTAAGAAAAGAAATGGATAATTTTAGAAAATGAGAGACGATATGGATCAGAAGCCACCAAAGACTAATGTCCAAAGTAAGAAAGCTAACCCAAAAAAAGAGTGAGATATCCTACAGAGGAGGGGCTTCATCCTCAGTGAAAGACAAATGCCAGAAGCTTCCCCTTCCCAGCAGGGCTCCTGACTAAGCCCTTACTTAGCTGGGGCCTCAGTCTCAACAATGCTGCAAACATAGTTCTGAAAATCACTTGACTTCCAGCTAAACACCCAGACCCACAATGCCATCATAATGGGACCACACTCTGGGTCTTCTTGGGCCTTGGAAACCATCAGGGTAGCAGATGCAGTCAAGTCTACCAAAGAAGGGTACAGGGATGCTGGCCTCTGGACAAGTCCATTCAGGAGGAAAGACAGGACACTGTGTGCTCAATTTCACCTACTTCTGATCCTTTTCAGTGTGGGTGTCGTGGGGAGAGTTTTGATCCACAGAACAAAAATGACCTGTCACCGGAATAATAATGGTAAATGGTGATTTTTGCCTAGTCTTTGGACAGGGTTCCAAGTGCACCATGTGCGAACTCATTTTAATTTACATGGCAGTTCCTTGGCACGTGCTACTATTACCCCCGTTTCCAGTTGGAAGAACACAGACACGATCCAGAGGGTGGTTTGCCAGAGTGTAGGGTGGCAGAGATGGCGACAGGCCACCTGAAACCATGATCATTTCTTTTTACCGTTGTGTTGTGCAACCTTTCACGTCCATCACTTGTTTGTTCCTAAGTTTGATTGTGGTTCCTTGGAGGTGCAAGTCCAAAGTCTTACAGATGGGCAGAGATGATAGAAAGTGCCAAAAGCCCTAGAGGGAGATGGTGAAGGTGGCTCACATAAGTCCCTGAACTAAATACTTAAAAAGTAAGAAAGTGCTCAATTTTATGTTACATATAATTGCAACACACACACACAAGTAACAGAATAAAGAGGTGAAGGACACTGCAAATTCAAACAATATTTTCAAAGAAATAATTTTCATCACTAAACTTGTCTGACCAGTTTAAATTTTTCCATTGTTGTTGTTGCCCGAGATGGAGGTCTTGCTGTGTTTTCAGGATGATCTCCAGGGATCCTCCAGTCTCAGCCTCCTGAGCTGGGCCTACTTGAGTGTCTTAGAGTGTTATATCTATGAAGAGAAATCATGACCACAGAAATTCCTAGAAAGGAAAGCATTTCGTTGGGGCTAGTTTATAATTCAGAGGTTTAGTCCATTATCATCATGGCAAGAAGCGTGGTGGCATGCAGGCAGACATGGTGCTGGAGAGGGAGCTGAGACTTCTACATCCAGATGGACAGGCAGCAGGAAGATAGTGAGATAGTGGGCCTGGCTTGAGCATCTGAAAGCTCAAAACTCATTCCTAGTGACACACTTCCTCTAATAAGGCACACCTCTTTCAACAAGGCCACACCTTCTAATAGTGCCACTCCCTTTGAGTCTATGGAAGCTTTTTTCATCCAAACCACCAGTGTGAACGTGCTGCTATACCTGTCTTGCTGAACTTTTAAAGAAATTAAGTCCGAAGATGAGAAGGGTGTTCTCATGGTCTAGAGAACATCGACCAAGAATCTCTCCCTCTTGCTGAGAACTCTCCTCTCTCTCAGATGGGTTTCTTTGGGCACATCATCTGGAGATTAAAGTATCTTTTTACTTTGTGTCCATCCTATTCAAAACACCAAAAAAAATAAAAGAAAAAGAAAAAGAAAAAAAAGTGTGCTAGTTTATTAATTCGCCAAATATTTTTCTTGCATAGTTCCAAAATGGCCAAACAAGACCTATGTATCTGTCTCCTTACAACATTACAGAAGGTAACAAATCACAGACTCGGAACCCTTCCTGGCACATCCTTGTAACTGAAATACAAGTAATTAAGTACTACAAGAGTCACCATGTGCTTAGGCATCACCAGGGATGGGGGATTCTTGGCGTGTGCGTAACACTGCACTACGCGGAAAACCTAGGCAGCTTTGCTATCAAGAGCTGTGGAATACTAATGAAGGAGGGGTGGGTACACTGACAGCTTACCGTGTTCAGTAAGTAAAGGATGCCCACATGTGCAATGCAGCCATTTTCCCCCAATGGACCCCCCCCCCCTCCAGAGGGAGGGCACACATTCTTGTAACTTGCAGGATCCAGGAAGTTCAGAAGCTTACAAGGTACACAGGCAATGAGAATTGATTCAGAGATGATGCAGCTTTTGTTAGTTGTCACCTAGGCTTGGGTAAGGGTTTTTTTGTGATGTAGCTGCCTTATTTTGAGTCACTCATCTTGTCTTAGTTCAGGATTTATTGATGTGAAGAAACAAGAGACACCATGACCAAGGCAACTCTTATAAAGGAAAACATTTAATTGGGGCTGTCTTACAGGTTCAGAGGTTTAGTCCATTTTCATCATGGTGAAGAGCATGGCGGCATTCAGGCAGACATGGTGCTGGAAAAGTAGCTGAGACTTTTACATCTTGATCTGCAAGCAGTAGAAGGAGACTGTGTGCCACAACTGTGAGCCAAAAGTACCCTTCCTTCGTTACGTAGCTTTTGTCAGATATTTGGTCCATAGCAATGACACAAGTAACTAATACAGGGGTCATAGTTGTTGAAGTTCAACCCCCTCCTCGCATCATATTTAAACATTAACCTATGACGGCTGGTAACCTAAATGCTCAACCAAATGTTATGAAACGCTTATAAAAAATATAGAAGGGACTATCAAGAAATTTTAAAGTCATTTTAAATAACTAGACAAAATACTGAAAAATCCAAATATCTTATTCGTATGCAGTATGTAAAATACGTAAAGAAATCCTAAAACTCATCAATAAATAAGCAAATCAAATTAAAAATGAACGAAGTTTGTGCAGGTATATACTCAGAGGAGATAGATATATATGCAGTTAGAAAACGCTTGACATCTCTGGTCATTAGGTAAATGAAAGTCAATACCACAGTGAGAGACCATTTCATACCCGCAGACATGGCTGCAAGCTTTATAAAAATAGAAAATGTTCTGAGAGGGTGTGAGGAAGTGGGAAGTCTTGTTTGCTGCCGCCTCTGGGAATACCTAGTGGTGTGGCCACTTTGGAAATCACTTCATCTGTTCTTTTAAAAAGGCAGCAATAGATTAAGGATGCAACCCAATTCCAGTGCTAAGTTGATGTATGACAGAAATGATAGGTGTTCAGATGAAATGTATGCGCAGATGTTTCCAGCATTCATAATTTATAATACCCAAAGGATGCACAGGATGCAATGAACAGCATCTAATGAATGGATAAATAAGCTGTGGTCGGTGTATTCCCTGGAATATTATTTAGCCATAAAGCGGAATAAATTGCTGATGCATGGCATAACATTTCAGAGCCTTGGAAATACCATGCTCAGTGAAACAAGCCTGCCATAAGAGAGCACATGATTGGGAATTTTAATTTTTATAAAACAGGCAGAATGGATGAAAATAGGATGGTAGTTGCAACAGGTCAGGGACAGAGGAAAGTGTGGAGACACTGAGCTGGTAGATGCAATCTTCCTTCAGTGTGAGAATAATGACGTAGAATTATGTGTTGGTGATGTTTCACAACCCTATGAATGGGAACTCTGAATAAGATATCTGAAAAGGCTGAGTTTCTTAGTGTATGAATTGGATCTAAATCAAAAGTTAGTGAAAATAACCCCTAGTAGTATTTTTAAAAGCAAAGGGCACTGGAGAGATGGCTCAGAGGTTAAGAACACTGACTTATCTTCCAGAGGACCTGAGTCCCCAATACCCACATTGGGTAGATCACAGCCTGTAACTCCAGCTCCAGAAAACCTGATCCTCTTCTGGCCTTTTTGGACACTATATTCAGTATACACACACACACACACATACACACACACACACACACACCAATTTTTTACAAGGTAAAATACATTTTAAAAATAAAATGAAGCCGGGCGGTGGTGGCGCACGCCTTTAATCCCAGCACTTGGGAGGCAGAGGCAGGCGGATCTTTATGAGTTCGAGGCCAGCCTGGTCTACAAAGCGAGTCCAGGACAGCCAGAGATATTCAGAGAAACCCTGTCTCGAAAAACCAAAAAATAAAAAAATAAAAAAAAAATAAAATAAAATGAAAGAAATGTGAGTAGTGTTTCTTTTTTTCTCCGTTTAAAGTCTGTGCATTGTGGGACAAGAAACAACCACCCCATGGCTAAACCAGCAACAGTATTGAGTAGGAGGAAATTCAAAAAAGACTTTTTTCAGGGAACACAATTGTCTTAGCATGCCCCCAAACATAAACCCTAGGAGAAGCATTGAAGCGAAAATGAGTCCTCTGGGAAGTGAAGGAAGTAGCAGCCAGGGACCACGGTAGTGAGTCAGAGGAGGAAAAGCATCTTACAAGCTCATCACCAAGCAAGCTTCATTAGGGCCACAGGAGCTGGAGCCACCTGATGTCAGAGAAGCCGCTCTTCAGAGTGTCCCCCATCCCCCAACCAGAGTTCAGTTCGTACCCCAGCACCTTGGCCAACTTGCATTCATTCGGAGTTAGCTCTTCCATATACGGAGTAAGCCACTACCCAGAAACCAATGCGAGTAGCTGGAAGCAGAATGAGGAGTTTGGGGGAGTGGGGTTGGGGTCTGACGCCCACTGAGATGAAAATCCTCAAAGATAAGGTCCCTGACAGCTCATGAGAACCTCTGCAGGAGGTTAGAGGTCATAGATTCTGAAATAAGAAGAGCTGGATTTGAGTTTTAAAATCACTATTTAGGGATAAGCCATTCCACCAGAAGACTGATTTCTTTATATGCAAAGTAGGGGAGGGATAGGGTAAATGTTCACCAGTAATTCTAGGAAATTGTTCAACTGGTAGGGACAGCGGGAGATCCTGGATTTGTCCCCTTGGGTCTGAAGTGGGAGGAGCCTGAGAACACTGGAGAATATCTGGTGGTGATGGGAGTTTTGTAGGAACATGCTTTCTAACCTCGGCTCTGTGACAGGTCTGAGCAATCGGTTTCAGAAATACGAGGCGAGTACATTCACGTGAAAGCTCAAATTGTCTTCCTGGAGATTTTGCCCCCCTAGTCATACACCCTCTTTAGCTGTGATAAACTTCCTTGTTCCAAATCTCAAATTTTCTGAAATGAATGCCAATGCTTCAGATTTATTTGGGGGTGGTGGGGGTGTAATTATTTAATAGTCTATCTTTTTTTCAGTTCCTTTACTCTTTTTATTTAAAAAAATGTGTGTGTGTGTGTGTGTGTGTGTGTGTGTGTGTGTGTGTGTGTGTTCCCTGTGTGTATGTACAAGTAACACCTATATGCTTGGTGCCCTCAGAAACCTGAAACTGGGGTGGTAGAGAGTTGCAAGCTACCAAGTAGGTACTGGGAACGGAACCCAGGTACTCTGCAAGAGCAGCAAGAGCTCTTAACCATGGAGTCATCTCTGCAGCCCCTTTGGATATTTTTTTTAATGCATGACAGTGTATTTTTCAATTTGAAAATGAGGTTCTTGCTGACAACATATAGCTATTTGGGTCTTATTTCTTATTCACTCTGAATATCTGGTTTTCTTTACATTTAGACTAATGACATTTAAAGTGGCTATTTACATAGTTGGATTAATAGCTACCATATTTCTAACTGTTTTCTATTACCTCCCTTATTCTACTGACTAATTTGTTTTGTTTTCCATTCTCTTTTCTACCTTCTCTGGTTTTAATTGAGCATTTCATATTATTCCATTTTCTTCCATCTTGGCTATTAATCATACTTACAAATATATTTAATAACTCAGCATACATCTGCCATCCTGGTTAGTCAGAATACTGGAGTAGGGGTATTGCTTCAGTCTAGGAGTTGTGTGTCAACCCGGGAAACCTAAGGAGACCTCATCTTCAGCATGTGAGCTCTCTCTCTCTCTCTTTCTCTCTCTCTCCTCTCTCTCTGTCTCTGTCTCTCTCTCACTTGTCCTCTCTCTCTCTCTCACTCACTCACTCTTTTAGTCACCTTGGTTTGTTTTAGCAGGAAGTTGTGCTGCTGTGTCTTAGAACCTCTGTCTATGCTAAGGAGAAGCCCTCAGTTACTCAATTTGTGAACTGAACCTCCCAGTATTCTCCACTAACAGATTTCCCTCTTCATCTCAGTTTATTTTTATTTGTTGGTGTTGGTGTTGGTGGTGGGGTGTGTGTGTGCGTGTGTGTGTGCGCGTGTGCGTGTGTGTGTGGTGAGAAGGAACTCAGGACCTCAGGCATATTAAGCAAGTACTCTTCCACTGAGCTCCATTCAGCCTTTGCTGTTTGGTGTTGTTATTATTGCAATGACGGCTTTATAACATGCTGCCACAGAAAAGCATCAGCTCCAGGTATCTCTGCGCACCATTGCCTTGAGTCATTCTCAGGTCAGACTTCAGTGTCTCTGAGTGGAGGAAAGCACCCAGCTCTTCTGTGTGAGCTCCCCCATCAGGCTCCCAGGAACCATAACTGCCCCTCAGAGTGGACAGACCCACTGTGCAGGGTAGATGACCTCATGAAACTTCTACAAACTCTCAGTCTGTCTTCAGGGAGAATTCTGTCTCTCATTTTCACCCTGGACCTCACTCAGGGTCCTCTGCTCATCACATCTTAAGAATGGAAGAGAATGACATTAGATCCACCAGGGTCATCCACTTGCTTTCCAGAGAGATTGCTTTTGTGTCTCAAGGGATGAAGAGTGGGGCCATGTTATGGGGGATCTTTGAGGAACTAACCTGTGGCCACTCTGTCTGAATTTGGACAAAGCTGGAAGCCATTTTGGATTCACAACCCTATCTCTCAGCAAGGTCACCACTGAGGTCCCCTGTCTCAGGGTGGACAGTCCACATTTCTTCTGTGGGACCAGAGCATCTTCATTTTTGTTTGGATCCTTGGTGATCTTGTTCTACTCTGCCAACCCCCTTACCCATCTTCCTCAAGAGACACTTCCTTAGCCAAGCACTTTCTTATGACCCTCATCTCATGGGGACTCAATTTTGACACTGTCCAAATAGGTAAAGGCAGTGAATGGCTTCCATGTCTACACTTCATGGGTAATTCTGGACTCCAAAGTGATTTGGCTTCTCCAAACAAAACAGCTAATGCCATTTAAATGGCAGATGCTCATACAAATAGAAATACATAAAACTATACATATATATTTCTAATACATAGATAGACATATTTCTATTTGTATGAGCATATATATATGTATTTGTATGTGTATATGTGTGTGTGCTACTCAGCAAAGCTCAGTGCTATTGAGTTTCCATATAGTTACTGTCTCCAATATATTTACTTAATATTTTTCTTGTGACTTTTTTTCTAGAGTCCTGAACATGGCAAGAGCCCACTGTAGCCAGGGAATTAATTTATTAGATTGCTCACTACATTCCAGACTTGAGTCATGCTTCCTGCCTCTTCCTTTCACAACATCTCTTTATCTCTCAATGGCTTCATTGAGGCAAACATGGTACCTGTGTCTCACCCTCCCCACCATCCTGTCAAATCCTGTTCTTGGGAAATGATTAAATTGGTGAGTAGCTGAAATGTTCAACTTTTACTTTTCTTCCCTTGGCAGCAGAGGGCAAGCCCTTGAAGGTGTTTCAGAAACCAGAGCATGGGTTGAGGAGAATGTTGGAGCACATGATCCAATGGCTGCTCTGGCATCAGTCTCCAGTAAGCAGAAGCTGGGAGAAGGCTTTTCCTTACAGTCACAGCCTGAAGATCATTCACAGTGGCTGAGACCCTCCCCTCGTCTCACATCCCTGTCCTTACCTGCTGCCTCTGAGAGCTAATGACAACGGACTTCACAGTACTGTAGCCAAGTTCACTAGATGATAATCCCCAATCAAATTCTGGCTCTATACTTGCTTACCTGAATGATCGCTACTAAATAAATAAATAAATAAATAAATAAATAAACAAACAGACAAACAAACAACCTCTTAGTGGCTCCATGTCCCTGGATATAGAGAGCTAATCCTACAGAGGAAAAGCAGCGTGTATAACAGCTGCGCTAGGTGTTCAAGAAGGACTTGAATCCAACCTTCTCCCCAAATCCTGCATGAGTCAGTCAACGTTGCAGGTTTCCTTGGGCTGCTCTTTCTGCTTCTCTGTATCAGGAAGTAGAACCCCCATAACCAACCAACCATTAAAGTTCACATCGTGAGACTTTCACATTAAAAGGCCCCTCTCTTGACACTGTTTGAAGCCACCCACCTCGCCAAGATGGACTGAGGCCTAGAGGGCCAAGGGGCATGTTTGAAGCCCAATGTTTCATACCTGGTTAACCACCAACTCTTTGGAAGATCATGTACTGACTAAGGTTTCACCAACTACACCCTCAGGGTTACCTCCCAGGTGTCCCACTTGGGGTCATTTGGGGTCCTCTCAGGGCTCCAGCAGTGCTATTCCAGAGGGAAAGGCAGTAAGTGTGTCAAGATCCCCACAGGGTCATGCTGCTGCTTGGCCACTGGCCATGGGTTCTAGATACTTTGTTCCCCAAAGAAGGCCAGTCTGATTGAACATGTGTTCTGGCAGATAGTTTTGCAGTGACCTGAGGAGCTGCCCTAACCCTTAGGGTGTCAGGATTTAGGGTGGCTAGGTTCAGCACAAACAAAACAAAACACAGAACACCAGGCAAGAGACAAAACTCGGGTGACAATGAATGCTTTTTAGTATTTGTTGTTATGTGATACTGTGGGTGTACATTTTAGAATGTTATTTATCTTAAATTCAAATTTAACTGGGCATCTTCCACCCTCTCCACCCTCAAACAGGAAAGTGACATTTTAAAATATCATTCTGAAAAAAAAATTCATTCAGTGTCAAAAACTGTAGAAAAGTATGAAAAATAAAGATAAAACCCAGCCATAATTTTGCCACCCAGAGTTAACAAGTATTAACATCTTCTGATCTTTGCCAGTCAATATGTTCATTCTCTCTCTCCCTTTCTCTCTCTCTGTCCCTTCCTTTCTCTCTCTCTTTGTGTGTGTATGTGAGTGTGATTTAATAAGAATAATATGCTTATAAAATCTATAGTGTTACAAACATATGGCGTCATATTATATTTTCATCTGTAACATCATATATATATATTTATATATACATACATATATAAGAAAATATGTTCTAGGGCTGAATCAATGACTCAGTGGTTAATATCACTTACTGTTCTTGCAGAGAACCTGCTTTCGGTTCCCAGTGCCCACATGACAGCTCAAAACAGGCCCTAATTCCAGTTTAATGGCATCTGACACCCTCTTCTGACTTCTATGGACATTAGTTGTACTTGGATATGTGCAGGCAAAACATTTGTACCCATAAAACAAATCTTTAAAAGAAATGTGTTCTGCATATAAGAAAATGCATGCTACAAAACATCTATAATGCTGTCTTTTATTTCACATGCCATTATTAATATTTTATATGTTGGTTTGCTTTTAAGGACTTCGTATCTTTTAAGATAGGGTCTTGCTCTATAAACCTGGAGGGATGAATTCCTGAGCTCACTTTCTAGACCAGGCTGGCCTCAAATTCACAGAGATCCACCTACCGGCCTCACTCTCCCTAGTGCTGGGATTAAAGGTGTGTTGCAGCTACGCCTGCCCTTAAAGTAAACTTAGAGCCTTTCTCAGTAGACTTTTCCGGCATGCCAACACTCATTTTTCTTCCATGCATGCGAGTAGAGGCGTAGGAGGACTTTCTCTTCCCTGACACTTAGCTTTTGGATATTTGATTCAACAGATGCCCAGGGCCATTCCACACCCATCCAGGGGTCCATGAAACCCTGTGGATGAAGCAAATAAGGGAAACACTTGTCTTTCTCAGGCCTGGGAGCCCTGGAGTGCAAACATTATCCCTGTTTCCTGTCACGGGCTCCTGCTGTAGGAAGCACAGCTGCCTGGATTTTCAGAAAGGAGATGATAAAGCCTTTCACTTTAAATTTCATGAACTTTCATTACATTTGGGTCCAAGCCCCACTAGGGGGTCCTCTGGCCATAGCGATGAAAAAGACACAGAAATCATATGCAGATGAAGTTCAGACTCTTCTGCACCGAGGGCAGCAATTGATAATAAAGGTACAGTAAATAAGAAACAAGACAGTTCCCTGAAGGAGACTGGAAACCATGTCAGCTCTACCACCATCACACTGTACCATGAACTTGTAGCCTTAAGAAGATGAGGTTGCAAATAGTAGTGCTGTAGTCACAGGACTTTCCAGATCACTTTTGTAACTTAATGATAGACTCTTTACCTAACCGGCACCAGGTAAGTCCGTGCCTTCTTACAAATAACCAGTTGGTTTTCTTCAAGGCCCCCTGCCAAGTCATTGCCAATCTGTGTTGATTCAGTTCTAAAATAGTGATTCCAATTCGGAATGTTCCCCACAGGCCCATGGGTCTGAACACTTGGTCTCCAGCAGGCAGTGCTCTTTGCGAAGGTTTGTGATACCTTCACAGTGGTTCACAAACTTCCAATTGCTGCAGCCCCTTACTAGAGCTCCTCCTGCTATGGTGACCCCCAACCTAAACTTATTTCCATTTCTACTTCATAGCTGTCATTTTGCTACTGTTATGAATTTTAATGTAAATATCTGTGGTTTTTGCTGGTCTTAGCTGTCCCCTGTGACGGGATTATTCGCCTTAAAGAGGAGGGGCCTTGCTAGAGGAGTTTGGTCACTAAGGACAGGCCTTTTTTTAAACCTCAGCCTCACTTCCTATCTGCTTCCTGACTGCAGATTCAACAGGTCTGACTAGCCAGACCCCTGTTCCTGCGAGCCTGCTTCCATTCCTCCCTTTGCAATGGACTACATTCCTGGTATTGTAAAGCCTCCCTTGAATTGCCTCTTGAAATATGTTTGGTCACAGCAACAAACTCCAATTCCAATTAATCTTCACAGCACAGGAAAAACCAAAAACAACAACAAAACACCTGAAACTGAACCCTCAGAATCTCATCCCTCTCCTACCCTTGACACCCCACCCCACCCCAAGATGCTTCAATGTTTCCACTTGCTATACTCACCAATAATGCTGGCTCTGTACAATCAACTTTGTATCAGCAGTTCACAAAAGTGGTGTAAAACAAAAGAATTGGGGCCTGATGGATCCACCGTGGTAAGCTGAGCCTGAGAGCATTCATGTTTTCAACTGGAGGGTATACATCCAATGAGATGGTTAAAAAGTGGAAAATTTTTGAGCTGAGAGCTGGATAAAGACCTGAAACTAAGAATTTTTTTTCCCTATATCACCGGGACAAAAATGTTCAGGTAGGGGCTAGTGAGATGGCTCAGCAGAGAAAATGCTTGTTACCAGCATTGCCGGCCTGGGACCCACATCACAGAATGGGAAATTGACTACTGCAAACTGTCTTGTGACTCCTCCACACAAGCGCAAACAAGTTTAATTTATAAGCTTTAGTCAATGTTTCCAGACGTGGGACAGCAGAGGAAAGTCAGAAAGTAAGGCCAAGAGGACTAAGGAGGTAGGAATAAGGCTGCCAGAAGGTTCAGTTCACTGTAGACCCACTTAAGGTGTATAGAGTTCATGCTTACTGTAATTTAAAACCAGACGACCAGCAGAGAATCAATATCTTTCTACCTGTCTGTCCTCCGTGCCCTTCTCTTGCCTGGCATTTGTGGGAAGCCACTGCAGCTGGGTATTCAGCATGGGAAATTCACCCATTACTTGAAGTATGGAAAAGAAAAGCCACTAGCCCTGCCTTGCTGTGTGTGGCTCTGGCTTCTACACATCCAGCTGTGTCATGATCCTGGTGGTGTTTGCATCTTTCGTCCACCACAAGTTGCAGCAGCAGCAACTCCCGGACCATTAACTGTTTAGAAACACCTTCCATATTGGGTTTGTCTAGAGAACCTCAGCACCAACCCGTTCCCTGGCAGAGAGTCAGCACCTCCCCAATGTTGGAGCAAATGTTCTGCTCTTTAGTTATTTATGCTGCAACTGGCACCACAATGTTTTGGTGTTGGGTGCATAGTGACACACCTTATTTAAAAAAAAATAAAATAAATGAAATTCTATCAATACAATGTTAAAATATGATAAACCCAGGCTATAAGTTGCTGGTTAAAGATGCTCAGTGAGGGCCTGGACAGATGGCTCAGTGGTTAAGAGCACTTGTTGCTCTTGCAGAGGACTCAGGTTCGGTTCCCAAAACCCACATGGTAGTTCACAACCACCCATAACTACAGTTCCAGAGCATTTGATGTTCTCTTCTGACTTATGTGGCACCCAGGTACATATGTGGTGCATATACAAACATACAGGCAAAATAATCATATGTGTGAAAAAAAATAAACAAATCTAAAATGAGACCCTCAATGAATGGATTTTAGCTACGGTGAAATACAAAGACTCCTAACTGCCAGCAAAAAGAGAATAAAGTCACTTACTAGATTCACAGAAAAAAATAAAAAAATAAAAATAAATAAATAAATAAGAAGCCAGTGGCCAAGGAAAAGCCTGGGCCTTTCTTATATTGCATCAAAGACTTTGTCTTTAATAATCCTCATAAAAGGATTTTCTGTGAGATCATAAATAACAGCATCCCTAAAATAAAAGCAGCCATAGCTTTCAAGAGTCTGCGTCTTGAAACACTCCTCACAGAAGCATTCTCTAGGCCCATCTGAGCATAATTCCTTCAAGGTGACCTGGCCAAGTGGGCAGAAGTTGAGAACGCACACTTCCCGGCAGCTTATGGATGATGGTTGTTCACAGTTGGAGAGGGACCAAGGTGGACCTTGGGCAAGATGGGGTTGACAAGTGTCCAGTGATGTTTGAGCACCGTGCAAGCTGTGCGCGGCTGCATCCGGCTGACCTTTGAAAGGAAGCAATTTGGAATGCTGGTGTGACTCTCTGTGGTTAGAGCAACCTCCAGGCCTCGTGGGTCTGCATGAGGGGGCCTCGCAGAGGAGGGTTTGCAGAGAGAGAGTCTTCATGAAGTACTAGAGGAAACACTTCATACGTTAAGCCTGAGAAGAAAGCATCTCATGGCAGGCAGCCCTACCAAATCTGTGCAGGGTCTCGTGGAGTCATCCAAGGCCTGTTTCCAGCTACATTTGGGGTGCTCCATTTCCTGGCTCTCCAGTGGCAGTGTAAAATCCTATCCCTGACTAATGGTCCACATACAAGATGACAGGCAAGGCCATCATTTTCTTTGGCTGCGCACATTTGTGTGCTTGTGTGGTGTGTGTGTGTGTGTGTGTGTGTGTGTCCCACTTACAGGCCCTTCCAAATTAGCATGAGAATGACCAGATTGC
Organism: Lophiomys imhausi; assembly: GCA_907164525.1. Lineage (NCBI taxonomy): Eukaryota > Metazoa > Chordata > Mammalia > Rodentia > Muridae > Lophiomys > Lophiomys imhausi. The sequence continues at coordinate 866,523 of CAJQZJ010032918.1, read as the reverse complement.
TGTCACATCATTGTGTGGACTCTGAATGGCCCCCTCTCCATCACCATTATTTTATTGACTCATTTGCAGTGTGATTTCAATGTCCTGGATTCTCTACCTAGATCTCTGTGTGAAGACATAGTAGACGTAACCTGTCCTATGCTCGAAGGATGTCTAGCATGTTAGATTAGACATTTGTCCCTTGTTAAGTGCCCTGTCTTGTCTTGTTAGGTGCTGATCTCACTTACAGATAAGAAAATGGAGTCCCATTGAGACTTTGCTTTCTTTTGGGGAGGCTGGGGGTGGAATGGGTTGGGGTGGTGGGGGTTTTGGGACAGGGTTTCTCTGCGAAGCCTTGGCTGTCCCGGAACTCCCTCTGTAGACCAGTCTGTCGTCTAACTCACATAGATTCAGCTGCCTCTGCCTCCCAAGCGATGGGACTAAAGGTGTGTGCCACCACTGCACAGCACAGCTGACCTTTCTTTAAAGCCACACAAGTTGCTTCTGAAGCCTTGTTTCTTAATTCCTACTCGATAGCATCATCCACACGTGTGTCCTGAGGGTACTCACAGGGAACTGAGGGACAAAGAGAATTGTCAAGCAGGATGGAGCCAGGGGCATCCAGGAGAGGAACAAACCCAGAGCCTGGAAGAATTGTGCAACCCACAGGTTGTATATTCTGATGTGCAGCGAGAAAGAAGTCCATACATTCTCAGATAATCAGGCCAAGTAAATAAATCATTTGTGTGACAAAGGGAAGGCGATGGGATTGAGTTGTCAGTTGACAGGATCAGAGCTGAACTGATCTAAACCGACAGGAAAACCAACAACATGCCCTCCTTGGCACGCTCCAGGTGGCGACTTTCATCCCATTAGGTATAGTTGTATGCAGTTTCCAGGTTTCAGAATATACTTTGACATCCAACTCTGCATGCATTTTTTTTAGGAGGAGGGGAGGAAGGTGTGTGAGGGTAGAGGCAGCAAGATGCAAAGCCAGCAAGGCTGATCCTAAGGACTATGCTTTAGGCAAATGCCTGGCAAAGGCCCAGCTACTGAGTAGACAGCAGAAGGAATGATGCCTGGAGCTACAAAAGAACTAGAAGAAATATTTACATTAATATTCTCTCTCTCTCTCTCTCTCTCTCTGTGTGTGTGTGTGTGTGTGTGTGTGTGTGTGTGTGTGTGT
>CAJQZJ010032918.1:853182-864276 GCA_907164525.1 Lophiomys imhausi | reverse complement strand
TGTGTGTGTGTGTGTGTGTGTGTGTGTGTGTGTGTGTGTGTGTGTGTAGATCAGAGGACAACTTCCTGGAGTCAGTTCTTTCTTTCTACCTTTACAGGAGTTTCAGGGATTGAACTCAAGGCATCAGCCTTCTGCTTGCAAATGCTATTACACACTGAACCAGTTTACTGGTCCTATAGCCATGTCCTAACAACAGAAGAAAATACAATTATCTATAGGGGACTCGAGGCAAATGAGAAGATGGAAATAAATATAAATTGATCTATGACCCAAATATAGAAAAGAAACCAAGGTACTCGCCACAGCTTCCAGCTTCGAGGTTGGAATGAAACTTTTATTAATGTCTTCTCTGGATTGGGAGTGAGCTGTTCCCTTACATTTGCATACATGCAAACTCAGATCCCCAAGTTGTCTCCAACTGCAAGTTTTCCAACTATGACTACTTCCAGTCTATGAAATTGTTCTTCCCAACTTAACCCCAAACGGTCACATCAATTTGCGACGTTAATGAAGTAAATACCCAAGAATCCGTGTTCATGAGCTATTACCTCCATATTGATTGTAGCCTTAATTGACAATTACTTGAATGGGCTGGGCTATGCTGAGCTTTTATTAATTTTCCATTGTGATGCCCATTACTAAACTTCATTACAATTGTGTAACAATGCAAACTCCCCACGGTGGCTAATTGAAGTGGAAAATTCCACTGGCCATGTCCCCAAATCTATTTATTCTGGAAAATAAAGAATTTGGTATTATTAAATTTGATATCAGGATTCTAAGCCTCGAGTCTGTGGGAAGAGAATCGTGACTCTGGCTGTGAAAAAGAAATAGAATTCACTAAATTGTTTTTCCTTTGCTGTTGTTTCAGAGGATGTGTGGTACCCAGAGACTAGATTTTCCACCTCGCCACTTAAAGAAACAGTCTGCTCCCTGCTACTCCCAAATTGTGTTCCTCTCGCCATACCTCGATTTTAAAATTATTTATTCATTTGTTTAGTTAGTTAGTTGGGTTAATTTTAATTAGAAGAGAGAAATGGACAGAGAGATTATTTGGCTTTAGAATTTCCCTCAGCTAAACCCTGTAAACAGAACATTTGTTTGTTCCTTTTGTTCTCCCTGGCAAAGCAAGCATTTTGCTTTTAAACTGCTCTTAAACAAGCAAACACCCAAACACTGAGACCCTGCTGGAAATGGAATTTGCAACTCTGTCAAAGAAGAGTTTTAGGAAAAGAAAAAAAAATGGTGCCCATAAAACTCCAAGAGATACACAAGGACTCATCACTCCAGTCTCCAAACTGGCCAGCAGCATTGTCTAGTCTCTCTTTGTCATCGAAAATGCCCCTGATGGTCTTGGATTATATTGGAAATGTTGATGAGCAAGGTCAGCTAAATTAGGGTCTTGCTTGGAAAATGGGAAAATATAGTCATAGGGGCCACTCCATCTGACCTGTGGTTGGGACCTTGGGGACAAGATTTACATCCTGATTTTGTACTTGCTGATCATGTATGCACAAAGTCCCCCCTCCACATCTTACACATATATGCTCTTTTAATAAAATTCAGACTTCATTTCATTATTGTCCAGAAAAATGTTAAAAGTATACTTGAGTTGTCTTGATCAATTTTTCCAGAAGAAAAGTTTTCTAAGCACCTATAGCTTTATTGGTCACAGAAAATGAAATTCTGATTTCTGTTTTTGTTTATAGCAACAGGAAGTTCTACTAGAGTGAGTCTAAGAAGACTTAAAATCAGGAGTACTATATTAGAATAAAATGTCGTGGGATGGGAGAAAGTAAAATATGAGCTCAATGTAGGAAAAGAAGTAAAATTATGGGGTGCCAAGTACAATTTTTTATGCATCTATATTTAAATGACTGATGGCAATATCAAATTGCTGTGGCTTTAAATTTTGTTAGTGCAACGCAAAGCTTTGGGATTTGAGGGGGGATTTAATTTCATTTTTATTTTATGTGTATGGGCGTTTGCTTGAAAGTATATGTTGGCACACCACAGACCAGAGAAGAAGCCTTCAGACCTCCTGGGAATTGAACCTGGGTCCTCTGAAATAGTAGCCAGTGCTCTTAACTGCTGAGCCATCTCTGTTTCCGGGGCAGTGTGTGCTGCCTGGTGGCTGCTGTGAGTCGTATTGCCCTCAAAAGTGAAGTCTTAGAACGGTTGACTTTCCGAGATTTTCTAACCCCAAGGCCGAGATAGAGAAATGAGCAGTTTTCTTCAGATTCCTTCTGCAGCTCCTTCAAGACAAGGACCATGGATGGACAATGGGGTGAGAGAGCCTGATTCAAATGCCCCCAAAGGATTTAGGAGCTCCTGGCTTGCCCCTTTCTCCCCCTGCTCACAGCCCAGACTAAAACTCTGCCTCTTCCACATCATTGAAGGCTTTGGCCCCTTGAACACCGTTACCACTTGTACTCAGTTCCCCCCAGGGGCTCCCTGCTTCCATTGGGTACATATTCTTTGCACTTAGTTGGGAGTTTCAGGAAAACAAAGTGTGCTTTGGACTCAGTCTAAAGGTAAGGTAGAAGACCAACATCTCAGAGACCCTGCCTGGCCCTCAGGGTCCCATCTTTCTGTTTTGAGTTATTTTGCTCAAAGGCGTTGGCTGGAACACAGGTCAAGTTCACCCTTCCAAGAACTGCTACCACCATCTAATTGCTGACTTAATAATCCCTTTAACCCAACTCATCTGTGCCTAGACATGAGGGAACCAATGCAAGATGCTTGTCCTTTTCTGGGTTCCTACTGCTTCGAAAAACACCGTGACCACAACCAACTTGGTGAAGAAAGGGTTTATTTTATTTCACCTCACAGGCTGCAGCTCAACGTGAAAAGAAGTCAGGGCAGGGACACAAGCAGGAACCTGGAGGCAGGCACTGAAGCAGAGGTGGCCGAGGAGGGCTGCTTACCAGCTTCTTCCCCCACGGCTTGTTCACATTGCTCTCTTTCACATCCCATCAATCATAAATACAGAACGTGCCCCCAAAGGCTTGCCTACGAGCAATCTGATGGGGACATTTTCTGAGAAGTTCCCTGTTGTCAGATAACTCTAGCTTGTGTCAAGTTGACAAAAACAGCAACAACAACAAAAGCTAGCCAGCACAACTGAGCAAAGGTCTGATTTCTTGGTTTTATGTTTGTTTGTTTTTAGAGGCAGGGTCTCACCCTCTCACCCAAGAGTGACCTAGAAATTCACAATGTAGCCCAGGCTGACCTCAAATTCATCAGACTCCTCCTGTAAACTGACCAGCTAGGGGTCCAAAATTGTCATGTGCTCTACCAAATATTCCTGAAATGGCTGTTTGTGTCTGCATGTTATTCGCTCGTTTGCCCATTCATTCGTTCGTTCCTCTCGAAATGGTTCCGTGGTTTGTTTTTAAATGAGCTAGGAACTATTTTCGGTTTAGAACTAGCCAGAGAATCAATCTTGACTCAGTTGCTAGGATACTATGTCTTTGGAGCAAAAGTAAAGAATCAATTTCCATGTGCTTTAAAGAACATGTATTTAAGTAAATTACTTCCCTAGAAATATTGATTCATTTCAAAAAGCATTAAATAATACAGAAACAAGAGGATTTTCTGTGAAAGCTGCATCTCCACAGTGAAGCAGACGTGCGTTTAAATGAAATATATTTACAAAGATAATCTTGACCTTGTTTAAGAGAGAAAATAAACTTTAATGTAGTGACAGGACTATTCATGCAGCGAGCTCTTGTGGGCTACTGCATAAATAATGATTGCCAAATTGTATGAGTATTTTTATGTGAGAATTGGCTTTGTGGATTTTCCAAAGAACTCAGTCCTGGAATTACATCCAAGGCTGAATTTGTTCTAGCAAATGAAGTATTCTTAAGACACGAAGACATATTCTAATGGAGACATCACAACTAGACAGGAGTTGTCTTCCAAGATGTGTCTTAAAAATGCTTAAGCTTCTTAGTGGGTTCCATGTACTGGGAAGGATTCTGAAAGGCCAGCAAATGTCCTCATAGGCATCCTTGGCCATCAACAAGCCCTGCTCCAGGGAGGAAAGCAAGCCAGCCTGCAAAATGTTTCTGTGGGAACTTTTGGCTGCCTTAAGCGCCTACAGCAAATGTTTGTTTGCTTCAGTACCGGGAATCAAATGCCTTTGTGTGAAAACACTTGCTGGAGAAACAAATGTTTGTTTTTGTAATCGACATTTGGACTGTTGGAACATTACCACTTCAGATATCGGTCGGAGATATATACATTTAATATGGTAAACCATATCAGGATCAAGGACCAATCAGAACACGCATCAAGGAGACAAGAGAGTGGGGTTGAAACTGGACCCTGTCAGAACTGACTGGAAAAGCCGTGCCTTGCTTTACATATTTCTGCTTGTTTCCCAGCAACAGTATAAATGAAGGGTGATTTACTCCCTTCTAGAAGCGTATGACTTATAAATTATCAAGGATAGCAGCAAGAGTGTATTTATCTAGTATTAATATTTAAACGCCATTTTTCCTATTGAATGTACCACATGCTCTGTGTTAACCTGTTACATCAGACTTAGTGCAAATTCATGTTTCCTAACGAGAGGATTTCTTCTCTCAGTTCAATTTTGATTATCTGTGCTCAGTGGTGGAAGGACAGATACTCCCCAAACAGCAGGAGATGCAGAAATAAGTCTTGGCTTCTGAGTGCATTAAATTTTTTAGCAGCAGAAAGAAACTAATTACATTTTAAGGGGGAGAGAGAGATTTGCAAGCATGGCAAGAGTCATTTATGTATTAAACATATTATAGTTGGCCAGAGTTAATCCATACACAGAAAGCACAGTTACACTGAGTCTGAGAATGAAGACGAGAGCAAAACATCTTTTAAATTAAAACATTTTTTCATGCACAGTTTGAACAATATTTTTAGTTTGATGAAAACCAGGAGTACATGCAAATGTATTGGCTTTTATAGCATCACACTGGAGTTTTCGTTTACATGAAAGAAATCGCACCATCCAGGTTCATCAGAACATTTATGAGCTGAAATTTGGAATCAGATTACTATATACTTTAAAATACAATGAAATTATAGTTCAGATCCCTTTGTTGCTAGCCTTAACCCTATTTGATCTTCAGCTGATGTGTATATTATACAACGAAATAGAAAAGCAAGCCAGTGTCAGTTTGGAAATGCCAAATGGAAGGATTATTCATTAGAACTTCAAGAAACAGACTTTGTATCCAAGAATCCACCCATGGCTAACTGTTTCCATTTGTAAACTTCATGAGCAAGATAAGTGAAATAATGCATGTATATTTGAAGTACTTTAAGCTCCCAGAACTCAATAATTCAAAGTATTACAGTAAATTCCCATTTCTTCTGAATCCAAACTAGCAGAGAGCAGAAATGAAATAATGAGAATTTTTTTGGTGCAATTTAAAAAATGGTAATGTCCCTGGAGCATTATAAGATCCTAAATTCTTTTGAGCAGTAACAGAAAGATTACATTTTGCTCAGCATAATTTTGTGGTAAGAATGTTTGATAGCATTCTAATTTTTTTCAAGATAGTAATTAATCTGTGGGTAGCCCATGGTGATTCTTCTTTTTCAGCTTCAATATAGATACAGTATCTTGCATTTCGAGAAAATATGGGTATTGTATTTCTAGTTTAATCCAATCCTAAAGTGTATAGCACAGTATAAATCTTACAGAGTTTGATAATGGGATCCATGTGTTCCACCTTATTAGCTACAGGTGATTCTGAATGGTTGCAAGTGATGGAAACCCCCTCAAGCGAAGCCAAAGGACAGTACTGGGCCTTCCCTTAGAACTCACATCTGTGCTGGGCACATATTGGAATTGAGGATCTGAGATCTCTGAGAATCCTAGGGCTGTGTGTTTTCTCTCTGCCTCTCAGCGATGCCCCTTAGCATATCTGCTTTCTTTTCTTCTCATCTGAAAACACTTACTCCTTGCTCTTTCTTTCGGTTTTTTTTTTTTTTGGTTTTTCGAGACAGGGTTTCTCTGAACATTTCTGGCTGTCCTGGACTCGCTTTGTAGACCAGGCTGGCCTCGAACTCACAAAGATCCACCTGCCTCTGCCTCCCAAGTGCTGGGATTAAAGGCGTGTGCCACCACCGCCCGGCTACTCCTTGCTCTTTCTGATAGGAGACCTTTGGGCCCTTTCTGATAACACACATTGAGTGACAACAATCTTCCCTGGGCCCTATTTGAATTGAAAGAGGAAAATATGTGGTAAACCTCGATGGAGTCAAAATCCACTTACCAAACTCCATCAGTCCTTCTGCCCCTCAACACACTGGTCTCAGAAAAGGCAAAGGACCATGCCTAGGGAAATAACAGTCACCAAGGACAGAAGGTTACAGATTACTGATAGTAATCTGGGAGGCAGAGTTAGTGTATCTGGAAGATAGGAACCAATAGTTCCCTAATATGTTATTCTCAGGATCCTTCTGTGGACCCCAAATAGCATTTGGGCATTTGGTGAATAGCTGTCAGCATTTGCCATATTTTAATCTGAAGCACAGAGAGATGTAAAAATAGCAATTTCTTCTTGGACCTGGAGAGATGACTTGGCATTTTAGGGGTTCATATTGTTCTTGCAAAGGATCATAATTTAGTTCCCAGCACCCACTTCAGACAGCTCACAACCCCCTGTTAACTCCAGAAGGAGTCTGATGCCCTCCTCTGGCCTCCATGGGTGCTGCATCCATGTGTACAAACCTGTACATGGACAAAACACCTACCTAAAAATAAATCTTTAAAAACAAACAAAAAAAAAACTATGGTATGTTAATGTTGATAATATTTTTAAAAATTAAAATGAAACTCCAAAACAATAAATTAGAAATATGTGAGAAAGGTAACATCATTTCATATCTGTCTGTATTTTACAAATCTCTTTAAAACAATTTGATTTAAAACAATTAACAGGCAGATTCTCAGTGTCTGACTTTGCACTTAATCTCTTGTGATAAGCTGACTTGGCTGAAATACATGGAGAACAGAGGCCTTACCCAGCTCTGTGTTTAGAAAAGGTTCTTTAGTAGCTTTGTCCTGGGACATGGCTATTGCTTTTGGTGATATTCCAAAAGCTGACAATGAATAGCTGTTGCAGTACAGTCCTGTTCATGAACAGTTTGTACTGTTACAATGGTATCCAAGACTCTCTCCTCAACTTTCACAGCATGTAGGATTTTGTAACTTCATGCACCGGAAATCTGGAATTTATTATTGGCTGACACGGGTATTGCAAATATTAGTACATTTCATCATGCAATACAAAGAGTCACATTTTGCAATATCATTGGCATTCATTGGAAGAGCTTTAAACACCAGGAAGTCTCGTGGAAGTTAACAGAGCTAGGTTTTCCTAAGTTTCCATTTTCCCTGGAAGGTTTACGTTCTCACACTAGCAATATATATACCCTCAGCTATGTGTCTTGCCGTGAGAGGCTAACCCAGTTCATTTTCAAGAAAAAAAAAAAAAAAGCGTGCTAAACCTACGAGCTATGTGTTCAAGTAAAAGCAAAACAAGAGGCTTGCTGAACTCCCAGCTCAAACAACCATGTGACCACTTTTCCTTAGCACGGTCGGTCACCAGCTTTAGTTTCTGCAGGAGCTCTGCAAACCTACAGTTTTTATCACGCAGAACATTATAGTAATCAAGGACCGATACTTAATAAAATTGGTAATTGCTACCTGCTCCCTCAAGACATTAAATGAGTCAAAATCTCTCTCTTCTCCCTCTCCCCTCCCCCTCTCTTTTCCCCTCCCTTCTCCTTCCTCTAGTCTCCCTCCCTCCTCTTTTCCCTGCCCGAATGCTTTCCCTCTCCTTTAGATGCTCTGTGTTAAAGAACACCATGACAGCAAGACAGCCTGGTGCCCACGAAGCCACTAAGAGCTGTGACTGCACGCCTTTTCCCACGAGGACAAATGCCAACGCAGTGATGAAGCAGGATATCTTTTTAATGTTACTATTATAATCATTTTGCCTTCACATATCGTCAGAGGGTCACACCCACTACCTCCCCTCCCCCCACCGCCAAAAGGCTGAGCGACACCTTAATACCCACTTGTATGCCAATCTGGTAAACATACATTCACGTGAACAGAAATAATCCAAAACCCAAATCTGATTATTTTAGACTGATAGTTTTCTTGTCACAAAGGAAACAATATGCATCGTATTAAATTTTTAAAAACAGCAATTTTTAAAAATTATAGATAAATTACCTCTTGCTAATAATAGTTTGGGGGAGGAATTTAAAACCCAGAGTACCTGAAAGATGGTAGAGCTAAATAAACCATCTAGTGGAAGAATATTTAGAACAATAAATGCTCTGGTTTCTTATTGACCAATGAATTTTCAGGAACTGGGGGCAACTCCATGAGCTTGTGAGCTATGGCAATTCTCCAAATCACAGAGGATTACAAAGGAAAGGAAATCCTCAGTGTTTAAACTACTGCAAACAGGTTTTTTTCCCAGTGAAAACAGTAACAATAAAAGCAATAAAAAGAACTTAAATTCTCAAACAAGGTAGTAACAGCATGTAACATTGACTTCAGACAGCCTGGTGAATGGAGGATTCCCTGGCTTTAGAGGGAGGTTTCATCCCAGTTTTATCCTGGACTAGCTGGTGTGATTACGAGAAAAGCAAACAAAACAAAATAAAAACCCAAAGCATAGAAAACATCTCATCATGGAAGATGAGGTATGCCACAGTGTGTCGCGTAGTTATCATATCTCCTAAACCTCACTTTTTACATATGTGCAGCAGGACTAGGACACCCTACTTCACATGAGGTTGTATCACACGATACACAATAGGATTGCAGGAACCAATGTAGTGAAAGTGTTGAGGGGTACCCAGCACATAGGACATAATCGAAAAGTATCCTTCCCCTAGCCAATTTTTGAGGCTTTAATATAGCATGCAAACTCTACTGCTCATCTATTAAAATGACTTTTCTTATATACCTAGGTGAACTATTAAAACACAGAGTTACAGCTTAAACATTATAAAGGTGACTAATTGAACAGTTTTAAAAACCTGGTTAATTCATGAGAAAGCAGAGAGGAGGGAAGGTGGGCACCAAAAGGAACCTGATAGTGACATGATGAATGTAAATCTAGTCACACAGATTATCACATGGATATAAATGAATAGCCAGACTGGTAGCTCATACCTGTCTGTAATCTAACAGTTGGAAGAGAAGACTGTCAACTTTGAGGTTAGCTTGGTCTATAACAACGACTTACAGCCTAGTCAGAGCTATTCAGTAGACAAAATTCCCAAACCAGAAATCAATGAAAAGATTGAAACAGTCCAATTAAAAAGCTGGCTCTGGGGCTGAAGAGATGGCTCAGAGCTTAAGAATCCTTACTGTTCTTGCAGAGGACCTGAGTTTGGTTCCCAGCACTCAGTAGGATGACTCACAACTGCCTGCTACTCCTGATCCAGGGGAGCTGACGCCCTCTTCTGGACTCCATGGGCTCTGCACTTATCTGCATACACACACACACACACACACACACACACACACACACACACACAGATACACACCTATAGATCAATGAAATTAAAAGAAATCTTTGAAAAGCAGATTTCAGACTCTATGAAAAAGAATGAGCTTACTAACTCCACAAGAAATGTGCTTTAACTGTAAAGTACAAATGGAGTTAATAGAAAAGGAAGAAACAAGATACATCACACAAACACTAACCAAAAAAAAGTGGGCAGGTCTGTATAAACAGGAGATGAAGTGAAACTCAAGGCAAAGAGTAGGACCAGGAATAAGGAAGGTCATTTCAGAACCAGAAAAAAGATCACTTTATCCAGAATTCAAAAATCCCTAAATATTCATGACTTTCAAAATACAGAACTTGAAAACTGATAGAATTGTAAGGAAAAGACAAACAAAGCCACAGATCTAGTTAGGATTTTAATATCTGCCCACCCTAGTAACTGACTGAGCCTCTGGATAAAATTCAGGAGGCTTACAGGAGATTACAAACTGGACCTTACTGATAATTAGAGAACATTTTCACTCCTCCAGAGAACAAAATAATAGACTCTTTTTCAAGTGAACTTGGAATGTGTAGCAAGAAAGATTACACTCTAGGCCACAAACCAAATCTCAATATATGCAAAGGATTCAGGTCACACAAAAAGCAAACCCTCTGATAAAATATTAAATAGAAACTAGTAACAGGGAGAGAAAAAAATCCCCAAACATTTAAAAAAGAATCGAATTCTCGAAGGAGTCATGACCAGAGATGGCAACAAAAGAGATTGGAAAATCCTGAAATACTGAATAAAATGGAGCATAGTGTGTCTAAATTTGATGAGACTCTCCAGTGCTGTGTTAAGCACCCGTGCACTGGACTCTTATAGTAGGTGAGAATAGTTCTAAATCTTAGCTGAGGTTCAGAGGGTAAAAGCATTCACTGTGGCAATTCAGTGTGATGACCTGAACCGTCAGATCCAAATTTCAGAACCCATATAAAAGCTGGACGTGTGGCTCAAGTATCTGTAATTCCAGAACTCCTACAGCTAAAGGAGAGGTAGGGATTGGAGAATTCCGGAAATATCTGGACCAGCTAACGAGATCCCACTGTGGGCATTTTCGTATTATAGGATAAGGAGTCACTTTGATTGTAAATGGTCAACCTTCTTCTAAGTATTCTAAATGGGTGTGGTGTACCCAATACCCTTGGCTGTTTGCTCTCTCCCCATGGCAGAGTTAAGTGGGCAGCCTGCCCTAGGACAGGGGACCTTTAAGGGCACTTGAAATGAATGTTTTGGAGTCTGGGACGGGAGAGCCCTCCTCACTCCCAGAGTCTACTTTCAAGAAGCTTAACCAGCCCACGGCAATTGACCAATCAGGTACATTACCAAGGGGTGGGATACAACCATTGTAACCACGAACTCACAACAGCTGAGGTGGCCTGCACTGGGCCTGCAGCTGAGGCAGCCTGCACTGGGCCTGCAGCTGAGGCGGCCTGCACTGGGCCTCAAGCTGAGGTGGCCTGCACTGAGTCTGCAGCTGAGGTGGCCTGCACTGGGCCTGCAGCTGAGGTGGCCTGC
>CAJQZJ010032918.1:835246-853172 GCA_907164525.1 Lophiomys imhausi | reverse complement strand
CTGCAGCTGAGGTGGCCTGCACTGGGCCTGCAGCTGAGGTGGCCTGCACTGGGCCTGCAGCTGAGGTGGCCTGCACTGGGCCTGCAGCTGAGGTGGCCTGCACTGGGCCTGCAGCTGAGGTGGCCTGCACTGGGCCTGCATGAGATTGATCCCTCCACAGTCAGTCATGCATTGAGAAAGGGTATATTGGACCCTACTCTTCTCGCCTGAGCGACTGGCTACTGGTAGATTTTGAGAGAAGGGGAGACAATGTCTTCAGTTGTGGGTCTACTGTTGAACTCACCAGGCTCCAATGGATACTTTCAAAACCAAGGTCACACAGATGGCCTTGGTTTAATTCAGTGGGTCACAAAGTAAATCAAAAAGTCCCAAGTGTAGCAAAGAGATGCATAAGGAGGTAAGGGTCAACAGGGAGAGGAAAAGGAGGAACGAGTCTGGGGAAGAGTAACCAGGATACATTATAAACATGTATGTATAAAAGTGTCAAGAAAGTAATACGATAGACAAAAATAAGTCAAAACAAACAAACAAACAAAAGAATCCATGAAAATTATTAGACATATTTATTACAGGACAAATGTAAAACCCCAAAGTATAAAGCTTTTGAAAGAAAACATACATTGTGGGTTAGACACAGCCTTCTTTAACACAAGTCCCAAAACCATGTTCTGTGGAATTTGAAAGAAGGAAAAAAAAAAGAAGAATTTAATTTCATCAAAACTAAGAATAACATTTAGAGAAAAGACAGCCAGTCACCACTTGGGAGAAAAGTCATTGTCATCCACAAATCTGACAGAAGACTTCAATCCAAAGAATGAAAAATTTTTGAAAATGTACCAAGCACTGACCCCAGAGGCATTGCAGATGTGACTGCTGTGTCACATGTGCATCAGTAGGTGGCAGAGAGGAGACAGGTTATGTCTACATTCGGTGTTCTGACCTATGAACATATGAATGAATAGTAGTCTAATATTCCTAACAAGCTGGAGACCAGGGCTGGGGCAAGGAGCCAACCTGTGACAATCTCCAGTCCAGCACCAGGCAAGCACCAGATGGGCCCCCAGGATAGGAAGCAAGCCAGAGCCTAGTAGAACCCTGCCTGGCCCTGGATGTAGGGGTTGTGGGTGAGCCAGCCCTGCCTTTTGTAAACTTTGTGGTGGTGTTGGAAAGGGGGAGATTCCCTTCCTCCCTTTTTCCCTCACCACCAAAGGCCAACAGGAGATCTGGCCCTGATGGAGTCACAGGAGGAGAGCTGTTCCTGCCCTTCACATGCTGCAGCACTTCGGAGACTAGGCCCTGCACCTTGCCTGGATAGCACAATACAGCTGACCCAGGATGTGGGGGATGTGGGTGAGCCAGCCCTGAGGGTGTGAGTGTAGGATAGCCAGCCTTGCCTTTTGACTGCTTTTCGGTGGTGTTGGAGAGAGAGAGAGAGAGAGAGAGAGAGAGAGAGAGAGAGACTCCATCCACTCTCTGAGGCCCTCACCACAGGTAGCAGGTGAGAGAGTTGGTCCTGATGGGCACATGAGAGCAGAAGAACTGGTCCAGCCCCCTACCTGCTATAGCACTTGGGGTAGCAGGCCCTGTACCTTACCTGGGTAGCACAGTAGAACTGGCCCTGGATGTGGGGTTTGCAGGCCTAGAACTAGGGCTTTGAGTTGGCCCACACTAACATATACCCCATGGATGAACTGCTGGAGTGACTGACCCAGTACCGCTGACCCAAAACTATAGGATCTCCATGACTCAGGACGATAATAGCTTATCTGAGAGGACTCTCAGTGAGGCTCCAGTATTGACAAAGTAGCAGAAGCCAGAGTCCTTGTACCAGACCAAGGAATCATTATAATGAACATTTGCAACCAAAAAAGTATGGACAAAATGAAATATTGTGGGACACACCAAGACACACTACAGCTTCCACAACGAGATTTTTGTTTGTCTGCTTTGTTGTTTTTGAGACAGGGTTTCTCTGTGTACTAAGCTTTGGCTCTCCTGGACTCACTTTGTAGACCAGGCTGGCCTCAAACTCACAGAGATCCACCTGCCTCTGCCTCCCATAGTGCTGGGATTAAAGGCTTGTGCTACCACGCCTGGCTGAGGTTTTTGTTTGTTTGTTTTTTGTTTTTTTTTTTAATGTTGGGAGAGGTTTCAAGGGTGAAGGCTGGATCTGATGGGAAGTAGGAGGTGAGAGGGAACAGGGTGCATGGGCTGAAATTCACAACATAATAAAGCAATAAAAAAAGATGTATCTTTAAAAATAAATTTAAAATAACATAAATTTTAAAAAAGAAAGAAAGAAAATGTACCAAGCAAATACTTCATGAGATGAACATGCAAAAGGAGGTCTGGAGATTATGTGATAAGAACATGTCCTCTGCTTTCATTCCGAACTGAGCTCAGCATGCTGCAGAATGAGCACAGAAGGTATGCAGTGTGGACTGTGTTTACACGAACTCCCTGGATACCACCCTGGGCATAGAAGACAGCAAAGAAAAGAGAGGCAGGGAGACCACTGGGTTCACAGTAGTAACTCAAGCAAGAGATGCCCATGGTTTGAATGAACGATAAAGCAATGGAGATGTAACTTGTGGCTGAGCTCTGCATATATTCGAAAAGTATGCCCATCAAGGTTTGCCAATAAACAACAAATAGCAATTCAGGAAAGAAGGGGCAATCTTTTGATGTGAGCATTTGGAAGGATGGAGTTGGTATTTATTAGGTCAAGAAGAGTGAGGAGCCAGGTGGTGGTGCACACCTTTAAACCCAGCACTCAGGAGGCAGAGGCAGTCAGCCTGATCTACAGAGCAAGTTCCAGGATAGCAGGGCTACACAGGGAAACCCTGTCTCAAAAATCCAAAGGGGGGAATAAAAAGAAAGAAAAAGAAAAGATAAAATAAAGCTGCTAGGCGAGGCTGGAGAAGAAAAAAACAAGAAAAAAAATCACATAATGCTGAAAACGACCTTTAGACTTACAAGGGCAGTGACTAAGTAGGTGCCCGAACATGTAACTTCATGTTTGACTGGCACACACTTTGAAACACGACAAAAAAAAAAGTTCCTAATTAGACACTAAAATCCTAACAGTGGTTGAGATCTCTGAAAAGTGGCGCTGGAAACTGAGGAGGGCAATATATTTGTGCTCACATACTCTGTGGGTGCACGTGTGTGCATACATGTAGAAGCCAAAGATCATTCGCTATGTGCCATCCACCCTTTCTGTGTATTTCTTTTATTGTTTTAAACAGGATCTTTCGCTGGCCCCAAGCTTGCCAAGTTGGCCAGAGAGGCCTCAGGCATCCATCAACTGCCCCCGTGCTGAGACCATGTGCGCGAGCATTGCCACATCTGTCTTTTTGATGTGGGTTCTGGGGACCGGACCCACGTGTCTGTGCTTTCTGGATGAACCCCTTACTACATACAGCCAGTCATCTGCCCTGACCTCAGTGTCTACATTTTGATTCTGAATTGAACTGTTTTCTGTATCTTTCATGTACATAGTGTCTGTATGCACATATGCATATGTACCTTTTAGAATATGTCTGATGGACTGAGTGGAGTGAACCCAAGCAGGTCTCATGGAACCCGTGATGTACAGATCCACTACATCCTCATAGACTGTGACACTGATGTCATTTCATTCCTTCTTGTCTTGAGACAGCCTCTCACTCTGTACCCAGACTGGCCTGGGAATGGCTATAGTTCAGGCTGGACTTGGACAGGCAGCAATCCTCCTGCCTCAGTCTCCCGAGTGCTGGGGTTACAGGTACGCCACTAAATACAAGTCTACTTTCTTGCTTTATTTCTAGACATGGTCTCACTGTGTAACCCTGGATGTCCTGGAATTCACTATGGAGACCAGGCTGGATTCAAGCTCACAGAGATCCAAATGTCTCCAGAGTGCTGGGATTAAAGGTTGCGCTGCTTGGCCCTGCAGTTCTACTTTATTGACTTAGGCTTTCTCGGCTGTTTTTACCTCTCCCTGAAGGCTTCAGGGAAATGCAGAGTGCCTCTCATTCACTTGACTCCTGTTGAGAACAATACTGAGAGTTCTCAGTGCCTACTCAGCAAGCGCAGGAAGTTTGGGGCGGGGCTTGAGATAAACTGATCAAACAATCTGAGTTACCACACAAAAAACGGGTGTTCCTGTGGGCGGAATCCTACGAGTGCTGGAATAGTAAACGGTGCAGCAACAAAGACTTGTTTCTGCCTCCTCACCAGGAGGCATTCTGATAATGTCACTCTTCATTAAGTACAGCGTGGAATGAAGATTTCTCCCCAAACAGCCTTAATTTTAACATTCCTGCCCAGGCCTCTTGTCAAAAGATTTCTGCAGCCTTGATTTGTATCAAGATTTATTTGACGTTAGTCTTCAAAGTATTCAATTCAAAGTTCACTTTATCAGTGGGTGGATTAGCTGAGTAACTGAAATCAGTGTTGAGTGCCATGATGGTTTGTTTTAATATCTCTCTCTCTCTCTCTCTCTCTCTCTCTTTCCTTGGACAAGATACTTACCAGGACCGTTGGCTAGTGAGCAACGAAAGGACTGGCCCAAATGACACATAACTTGAAAAGAGAGTCTCTGGCAAACACTGAATGGAGAATAAATGACGGTTCTGCCACACACTTATCTAATGCTGTTTCATGAAATTAAAACCTCACACAGCATTTGAAGTGCTAATACTTAGGAGGTGAGTGGAGACATCAGCTTCTGGAAATTATATAGTTTACTACTGTATCAGCTAGTTTTATGTCAAGCTAGAGTTGTCAGAGAGATGGGAGTCTCAATTGAGAAAATGCCTCTGTAAGATTGGGCTGTAGGCAAGCTTGTAGCATATTTTCTTAATTAGTAATTCATTTAGGAGGTCCCAGCCCATTGTGGGTGGAGTCATCCCTGGGCTGGTGGCCCTGGGTTCTGTAAGAAAACTTTGAAAGGTTGAGCAAGCCATGGGGAGCAAGCCAGTAAGCTGCACCCCTCCATGGCCACTGCATCAGCTCCTGTCTCCAGGTTCCTCCCTACACTGTTTTGATGATGAAGTGTTATACCGAAGGATGAGTGAAATAAACACCCCCTCCCGCCCCCTGCCAGTTGCTTTCGGTCATGGTGTTTCATCACGGCAATAATAACACTAACTACTATTTTGAAAACATCACCTGGGGACCCACAAAGATGAGGAGAAGCCCAGAAATTCAGCCAGTCAAGAGAAACCAAGGCTGTCAGAGGAAAGTGTTGGCTGGCTGGTTTCAAGAAAATGAATTCTGGATAGGGAAGAAAACCTCTTAGAACTGAAACTCCAAAAACAGGTCTGAAATTTCTAAACAAAACAAAACAAAAAACTTAAAATCAACAAAGATGACTCAGCCAGTAAACTGTCTTGCCACTGAGCAACAAGGACCAGAGTTTGAATCCCAGAACTGTAGAGTGAATTTGTGTACTGACTGTGTGGAAGCATCACCTGTCAATAAAAAGCT
Organism: Lophiomys imhausi; assembly: GCA_907164525.1. Classification (NCBI taxonomy): domain Eukaryota; kingdom Metazoa; phylum Chordata; class Mammalia; order Rodentia; family Muridae; genus Lophiomys; species Lophiomys imhausi. The sequence continues at coordinate 847,700 of CAJQZJ010032918.1, read as the reverse complement.
GGTGGTGTATTAGCTGAGGCAGGAAATAGAAGATGGGACATCCAGGAAAAAGAGTGGAATTCTGGGATAGAGTCAGGCATGGGAGGAGATTCACCCAGGGCTCTGAGGAAGATGGATTCATGAAACTTAGGAGAGGTAAGTTCCATGAGGTGAGAGAGAGCTTGGCCTCCGTCCTCCATCTTCAAATGCCAGGCAGCTAGCAGAGGCCCTCAAAGCACAGATGTGAAGGCAGGGCAGACAGAGGACACCTTCCCCGCACTGGTCCTTGAAGTGTGTTGCTGAGTCATTTGCAGAAAATCCATAAGATTTGTGATACTGAAAGACCCGGGGGAGGGAAGTTCCTCACCCGACACTCAGGATATCACGGCTGCCCCAAAACTCGCAAGAGACCATCTTGATGCAATCACAAGAGGTTTATTTCGGGGGGGAAAAGGAGAAAGGGGGGGACTCAGTGCACTGAGGAGCGCCACTCGTATCCCACACAGGGGTAGGAGTCGCGACCCTGATTTGGGGGAGAGTCCAATATTTTATGGAGGAGCACCACAGATTAAGGGGGTGGGGGAAATTACAGGTGGGAAGTACCAGCCCAGCCCATCGGTTACCACAACCCATGGGGGAGGGGAAATACAGCTGGAATGTACCAGCCCAGCCCATTAGTCAATCAGCGGGAAACATCCTACATCTGTTTGTCTCAGGAATGAATCTAATCTTGTTTTGTTATCTACTTTGTGGTCAGCCAGTTCCTGAAGCCCTGGGGGCCCGTGGCCCAATTGACCTTCATTCTTGGTTTCAACCTGTTTATGGTCAGCTAAGTTCCGGGAATCACCTGGGCTGGCCTGGCTCTACTGCCGACTTAGGGGGTCTTTTAATAATTTTCATTCCCTTCAATACATTTGGTTCAACACCTTCTGGCTCCTCTACTATTTCAGTGGCTGCTTTGGGGCTGAGATCAGTCTAAAGGGGAACTCCATCTTCATGGTTTTATGGAAGGTAGATAATTCTTGGGCTGCTTTCTGTGTGATGGTTCAGCATAGTTGAAGGATATCCCACAATTACTTCTATGTTCCCAAAGAAGCTTGGGCTAAGTTTGCTTTTCTTATAATAGACTACTTAAGAAAGACTTTAACATGACGGAGGGGGGAGTGAATAGGGAGGGAGGGGGGAAGAGACAGATTTGTTTCCCTCAGTGGGAAACAGAAAGTCCATTTTATACTCTTGGACATACATATATCAGAGGTCTTTCCTAGGTCACTGCTCTCTCTTCAATCTGCTCATTCCTATGGATCACCTTTTACAAGACTTCTGGTCTCTCCTTTGTCTTCCCTACAAAGAAGAGAAGTAATCGACTGCTGAGGTATCTGATATGGGTATAACAATGTTTCACTCTTGTTAAAAAAAAAAAAAAAGCTGGCACAGGGCAGGAGGAGAGACCGCTCAAAGGGTAAAGATGCTTGCCACCAAGTCTGATGACCTCAGGTCAATCCACAGGACCCACACTATGGAAGGAAGGTAGGATATGTTAGACTACATGGAGAACCTTGGATGTCAATTCTAGAAAATAAGGCAAGCTATGAGAAAAGCTGATGCCACCACCACCCTGGCAGAGTGAGGGAAAACAGCTATTGGTTTATGCACAGAGGAAACAGAATTCTAGTTTTTATTTATCATTAATCCAGGTTGCCTTGAACAAGCTATTTACTTACCTTCTCAACGGCCTAATTGGTAAGAGACTGGGAATGGCTGCCCTTGTCTCTTTCTGATCTGGAGAACCCGCCGCACCCAGCTTGGTGTTCTTGGGACAGGGCTGAGCAAGTGAGCCTCTGCTAGTCCCCAACCCAGCTGAACAGCACAGACACATTTGTATTCACGCTTTTACCTCCACGGAGTGATGGCACAGCCATCGTCACCTTTACAGGGGACCCCCTTGAGGAGGACAGCTGTAACTAGGCCAGGTTTTGAGCACCATCAGTCTTCTAGAGTGAGTGCTATCATTCTCTGCCACGTACCAGCATCCACAGTATATGTGACAGTGACACTACATCCTGAAGGAGGCCACTGGACACACCTCTAAACTCCTTCTCACGGTAATATGGCCATCAGGACGGACGAAGATTCCATCTTGGTACAGGAATCTTTCCTCAGTGCAGTCACAGATATGACAATGACTAATATGATAACTGATGTGGGCACAGGGAGGATACAGATGCAAAACCGACTTGACCACAAGGCTGCCGAAAACATTGCTAGCAATGTGACCAGAAGGAGATCCACTCTATCTGTTATTTATCTGGAGGGGTTGCACGTGAGGAAGTGGTGTTTAAACTAACCCTTGTAGTGTGACTTGCTTGCTCTTCATCAGTGTATTTCCTTGTGGCCTTCATTTCTTTAGGTAGAAATGAACAGAGAGAACTGAAGACGCCAACGAGGAAAACTAGGTGGGATCATTTACTGAGAACCTACTGGATTCACCCAGAGAATTGAAGAATGCCTTCAATAAGCTCAGACCATATTGAAAGTACAAAGTGTCTTTTTCTAGTTTGCAAGAAAGGACTGTTGAAGCAGCGAACTTGGGAAGTTAAGAGCACATACTGCTATTGCAAGGGTGTGTGTTCAGCGTTTGGCCAGGAGATTCCATACTCTCTCTGGTCTTCATGATATTCATTCATGTATGTGCTCAGACACACACACACACGTACATAATTTTTTTAAACAGTGACTTAACAGAAAATCAATCACAGAAAGTTACTGTCCAGTCCTACGGGTCAATATTCCATATACACAATTCACTGGTTTTAATACTTGAATTTAGACTGATCATCCTCAATATCTTTTCTTCTTTCAGTGAAAAATGATAAACTTCTTAAGCTAAATTAAAATGTTTTAAATTCAGATATCCAAGCTCTACAAAAATGTATAAATTCACAAACACCAAAGGGTAATGTTAATAACTCTCTTTCTCCCTCCCCCCCTCTCTCTGTGTTATACACACCCACATCTGCTCATCATGAGACCAGAGCCAGATGTACCGTGTCTTCCTCTACTGTTCCCTGCCTTACAGCCTTGAGACAGGGTCTCTACTGAAGCGAAGCTTATGATTTTGGCCAGTGAGCTCTCAATATCTGCTTGTCTCTGATCCCAAATGTTGGAGTTAAAGGCACAGTGGGTGCCTGTCCAGCTGTTCAGGTGAGCACTCAGGACCGAACTCAGGTCTTCATGCCCACTGAGCCATCTCTCCAACCCTATTTGTTTTCTTTCCCGTAGATATTTTGATATAAGACACAACTCTTCCACTGTTTTTTGGTTTGCTTGTTTTTCAAGACAGGGTTTCTCTGTGTAACAGCCCTGGCTGTCCTGAATTCGCTTTATAGACCAGACTGGCCTAGAACTCACAGAGATCCGTGTGCCTCTGCCTCGCGAGTGCTGGGATTAAAGGTGTGCGCCACCATGCCCTGCTTTGGCAACTCTTCCACTTTTAACCGAATTTATTTTGGTGTCTTGAAACATGTTTGCTGCATGGTATAATTATGCGGACAGACTCCTTCCTTTCAACTGACCTCTCCTGTAGTAGTCTCTGTAACAGATTACCCAAAAGCATATTGCTACCCAGTGAAAACATAATTTTCTGCACGATCTTGCTTAATTGTTAAACATGCCAGGATCAGCCCCTTTTCTTTTACTCTCAGAAGGAAAAATAAACCACGCTTTAAAGCATTTCTGTAACAGTTTGGTGTTGTTGTTCAACCTTAAGGTCTTTTGTTTCATCTACACGCATTGATTGGTTACCTTATCTCCTGAGAGAAATGGAACTTTTCTTTCAGAAAGAAATACCAACTACTTCTGATCCTACAACACACTAAGAAAGGAAATAGTGAAATGAGACACTAATGGCAGAATTTCCTACTTCTGTCCCTGTCACCTGTAGCTGCAAGAGAATAAATTATGTATGAGGGAGAATTAATACAAGGTGTTTCCTTGTGGCTAGTGATTTGATTTACAGCCAGTGGAAAACCTGGCTTGACAAACTAAAAACAGTTACCTCAAAGATTTTTTGGACTATGCAGACCTTGCCTAGAATTCCGTAGAAATATTCAACCATTAAGGACCTCAAGGTAGCCAGACGTTGAGTTTCTGAGGGTGGTTTTCCCTCAGAAGCTAACTGTCCATCCATCTCTACCAGTTCAGCCCATAGGGAGAACCTCAGGGAACATGCTAGACAATGTCTTCATGAATCAAGTCTTTAATTACTACACAAGTTTTAATTATGTGACTTAGACTTCCTTCAAGTACCTTTGGTCTTAAAAATATAAAGTTTGATGCAATTAATATCCTTGGATCCAGACATTTGATCCACACACGATTAAATAAACACTCCTAAGTATATACTCCTTTTAGAAAATAATACTATCTACATTCAAATGAAATTCTGCCTTTTGAAAACTCAAAGGTGGGGCTGGCTAGATGGCTCCGTGGATCAAGGTTCTTGCCACTAAACTCAAGGACCTGAGTTCAATTCAAAGGACCCACTTGGTGGAAGGAGAGAATGGACTCCATATGTAGGCTATGGCACATACACAAACAAAAAGTAAAATTTTAAAAAGAAACAAACAAAAAATCCTTTTAAAAAATCCTCCGCCGGGCAGTGGTGGCACACGCCTTTAATCCCAGCACTTGGGAGGCAGAGGCAGGCGGATCTTTGTGAGTTCGAGGCCAGCCTGGTCTACAAAGCGAGTCCAGGACAGCCAGAGATATTCAGAGAAACCCTGTCTCGAAAAACCAAAAAAAAAAAAAAAATCCTCCAAAGTGGTATTTTTCCTCCAGGGTTAGCTTGGAAAATACACAATCCAGAACAACAGTTTTCATGGAACTATTATTAGCAATAAAGTAGTTAACACGTGGTTCAGGCTAGATAGATGGTCCAGTGGTTAGAGCACTTGTTGCTCCTGTAGAGCACCCAGGTTTGGTTCTTTGGCACCCACACTGGGAGGCTCCCCTCTGATCCAGTTCCAGGCAGTCCAACAATCTCTTTCGGCCTCTATAGGCTCTCTCTCTCTCTCTCTAAAAATTTAAAAATAGAAATGCTTTCTTTTGAAAAAACAAAATTGGTTTTCAAGACAGGGTTTCTCAGTGTAGCCTCTGGTTGTCCTGGGACTCACTCTGCAGATCAGGCTGGCCTCGAACTCAGAGATCTGCAGGCCACCGCCTCTGAGTACTGGGATTGGTATTAAAGGCATGCGCCACCACCGCCTGGCTGGAAACAAACAGAACAGAGAAGACGGCGACTGCTAGAATGCGAATGGTCACTAATTGCAGCTGAACTGTTATCCACCAGTCCACTCTTGCACATACCAATGAGTTCTGGCAAGTTCTGGCCAGGAGGTACAGCTCACTGCTGAAGCCCCTTCCTTCCCCTCTTGCTCCTGACACCTGCTGAATCTCTAACATGGCTGTCCTTGCTGTGCTCCACAGGTGATGGCGTTTTACATAGACTACACCAAATGTCCCTACAATTTTATTTTGGACTGAATTAATTAATTCCACAGTAGGTGGCTGAGGTACCTAAAAGAAAGACCTGACAGAGTCACCTACCTCCCTTGCTCAGGTTGTCTCTGAACCAAGATAAGTTCCTATTCATTTTTTTTTTTTAAATGAATGGTACTGAGAGAAAGACATTTTATCCTAAATGGCAAGGCGGGTATCAATAAGGAATGTGTAGAGTTGTTCACACGTAGCCATATCTGTTTAAAAGGAGTTATTTATGGAGGGGTGCAGACAGTTAAGAGTCATGGAGTCAGCAAGCGCTGCAATGTTTGGTATTTTTGATAGATTTTAGCTTGAGGGGTGTATATTTACACTATAAATAAATAATATAAAAAACAAGTATTCTTTTTCTTTGAAAGATGTCAAAATAAGGAAACTACCATTTGTTTGAAGCAATTCAAAATGGTACCACTGCAAATGCTATTGTAATTTATATCCCAGACCTTGAGAACGTAGATGCAACTGCCCAAGACATTATATCCCCATCATCAAAAGTACCATAACATAAACTGTCCTTTTTTTCATTAAGTGTCCCCAATTATTTTACCAAGATCTGATAATAAAGGAGATGAACTGAAAGCAGACGTGAGGACCAGCTCATACAAAGCTGTGGTACCCTTCCAATCACCTGGCACATCCCTGCATCACTGTTCCAGTGAGAAAATACTTCTGAAAAATTCCTCGGCAGTCTTTAAGTCAGTGTCTTCAGATATTTTTGAGTTGTGAAGGAAAGAGAGAAGAGGGAGAAGGAAGGTGGGAGGAGTTAGGAGGAAGAAAGAGAACAACTCTCTCCTAACTTTTCTTTCTTTCCTTTCTCTCTCTCTCTCTACTCTCTCTCTTTCTCTCCCCCTTTCTTTTTCTTTTGGTGGGGTGGGGTGGAGGTTAACGAGCATTTATTGAGCAGAGTGATAGAGAGCTGAACTTCCCGAAACTAGTGGGTGGGGGTTGGGCACAGCTTCATTTCGGGGCCTGATTTCAGACCTGGCTCAAAGCTCCAAGGAATAAACTCTGCCCAATGCACAACCTAAATTCTTCCAGCCGAAACTTGTACAAGAAATTGTTGGGTGACTTGTACATTTAAATCCTGGCTTGTAATAAAGGAATACAGAATGTGAAGGTCACAAGCGGATGGCACACGGGCCTGTGGGTGCCAGTGACCAGAAGCAATTTTGCCCACAGCATCTTCTAACTTGAAAAAAAAAAAAAAGGCAGAAATGGTTCATAGATATTGTAAAAGGGGCATTTAAAGCAATGATATAAATTAGACTTTGATTTATTGAAATGGCATTCACCATCAAACTTTTGGAAACCTTTTCAGTTAAACAAAGACAAAAACAAAACCCTGTCCATCTAATATACTCTTCAGGTTTCCATGGGTGTAGGAGTCTTCTGTGCATACCCTTCTCCCTTCATGGAGCGCTGTGTCTGCTCTGGCTTCAGCGTCTCCAGAGAGAATGTCACTCCTGAGTTCCACTTCTTACTGGGAGTCCTGGGCAAGCAATAGTATATTTCTTTTCCAGGCATTCACAGCACGGTGTAGAAATGAAAAACAAAAACAAGACAAAACAGACAAACAAAATAGCCCCTTCTGCTACCTAAAACTTATGAAGGGTTCCACTAATGCCTTTGTTGGTCAGGCGTTCATTTTCTATGGATGTAGTTTGCTGGCCTATTTGTAGTTTAGTTTACTTCCTACAGCCTGACGGTTTATGGTGACGGTTAGGGCTTGGGCGGTTCTAGATTTTCAGGACTGGTGTTCACACCCTCTGGGAGGTTGAACTTGGAAATTCTGATGAACTTGTAAAATGGTTCCGCTGGTCTTGTCTACAAAAGGGGTTATTATAGAAGGTGGATTTTCTTTTTGTCCATTTAAGATATTCATCCTCTTGTTATTTATACCCCATTAAATTCATAATCCTGTTTGGGTCACTATGATTAGTCGCTATGGAAATTATCTCCTATAGAAATGATGCAATGTGATTACTGAATGAATAAGACTTTTAGTGGATAATATCAATAACAGACATCAACCCTTACTCAACAAAAAGGGAATCTAATTAAAAAATTGAAAAAGGATTAATTCTGAAAATTACTGTGATCAACATTCCTGATAATTTTTGAATCTGCCATCTGGTTTTAAAATAACTATTACATAAATTTTAAGGCATTAATCAGCTACTTGCCTCCCTGAATTCCAGAGGGCACAATGGAGATTAACACCACGCAGCAAGCTGAGCGATGGGGGACATTTTATATCCATTCTCATCACTAACAAGTGTGCGCCTCCCTGATGGGCGGCAAAGTCAACAGGATTTCAGGGCTCATCCAGGAAACGACTTTGAATAGGAGATTACAAGTTCCCTTTAAAGACAAAGAATTTAATATTCTAAAATCTATCCCCGGAATTTAAAAGGTCAACCCTATAAACCATTGAGTGGAACAATAGAGCGGAGCCAGCGAACCATTAGATGAGAATTCCAGAAAGCTGAAGGGGAAAATTTTCTTGGGTGGATTCTGTAATTTGTGGTTTGAATAAGACCTTTGAAACATTCCATTAAGTATTAAAATTCTCACAATGAGAATATGGGTTGTGTTTAACACATTCTACATTACCAGACACACTTGCTCCAAAAGAAATACCAATGTCTTCTTCTGCCTACTGCTTATTCACTGCCTGCTACTAACTAAGGAATAAATAAACCCTTCTAACAATTAGTATACTGTCTAGAAACTGCCTCTTTTGCTCTGTGGGGGGAAAATGATTTATATTCTGGAAATGAGAAGTAAAAGAGAAATCCAATTCTCTATTTAAAGGTGCTCTTCCATACCTAATAGCCTATTAATGGTTTATGGAAATTGCTATCGTCTTTACCTATACAATTATATAATATTACACATATAATGCCTCTGACCTGACCCTTACAGCTCGATTTACACCGTACAGGCCTCCTATATTTGTGCTTGGAGCCAGGATCGAGGGTCCAGAATGTCTCTGATGGATTTCTGCCTGGGAACTGGCACTGGCTTCCCACCAAAACTGGTTTTCGTGTCCATGTGCTCACCATCCGCTGAGCTGTTTTTTCGGGCAGGGAGAAGTTTGCGAGGGGCAGCCACAGCCACCGGTTTCTGGAAGTAGTCCGTTGGCAGTGACAGTGTGGAATCTGAAGGCAAGGCTCCAGTGACACTGGTCTGTGCCCTGCTATCCTTGGACTGCTCTGTGCCACTCTGTGTCGTCATGCTGAAGGGAGGCTGATCAGTGGGAGGGAGTGGGGCTCGTCTCTTTTTCCTTTTGCCGTCAGGGGCCGGTTTACTGGTGGCGGGCAACACTTTCTTGTGGATGACCATTTCGTGACTGCCATCAAAGACTGCGGCCCATGGGGGCGGAGTGGACTCTTCATCCTGACCAATGAGGCACTGTCCGTTCGTCTCCTCAATTTTTTTTTGGATTATGTCAGTCAAAGTTTCAAGTTTCACAGGTGAATCAATGCCTGTAATAATTTTAAGAAGAAACTCCATGGGAAAACAAATCACATGTACTTTATCGAAATAAGTTATTATTTCTCAAATCTATATGCTACCTATAATGACCATCAAAAACTTGGAAGCAGGATGGGTAATGAAAACATTTATTTGTAAAAAAATAAATCTATTTAGAGGACCCCCCAAACAAGGCTATCATGTACCATACTATAGATATACATTAGATATCATATATGCAACATAACATAGTACAAAGAAAATACACAGCACTCACACATACACAACATGGATGGACACATCTGAGTGTTTCTTGACCTCTTTAACTTAAATATATATTATATCGTAACTTCTCATGGACTTAAGCCCTTATTTTGCCCAATAAGAAGCTTACTATGTAAACAGAGATGAAGGTAAAAAGTCAGTTTTTACTTCAGACCCCCTGAAGTCTCTGCTCTAATGGTAAAAGACAAAACAAAAAACAAACATAAAAAACCCTCCAAAATCAACACCCCAGGGCAGGAGTCTGAAACCCTCACACTATTTTGGTGATAAGGATGATGGGTAAAATTTTCCTTGGAGGGGAAAAAAGAGAAAAATGAAATACATGTTTACTGATTGAATCTATGCTGTTAACGGCATCCCTTGGAAATCTAAGATTGTAAATATACATACACACACACACACACACATCCTTGTAAGCACATTAGCGGTGGAACAGACAGGCACTAATGTCCAGATGAGCTTGTTTACACCATCCCGGAGGCTGTCCTACACAATTAAAAGTGTGGAGAGGTGAAACAGAAATTTAAGAAGGACAAATTTCTGAAGAATTAGACATAACTAGTTATTTTTGACCAGAGATGAATGCTTCTACTCATTAATATTACCTTACTGGTGATACTAAAAAACAAACAATTCCCCCTTCCACACAGAAAACAATGACTGAACGTGATTATGTGCTAGAATCTGCACGTTTATATTTTCTGATTCTCATCGGCTAAGTACTTTATTCTTTCACGCCTGGAATTTTCTATTTGATTGTGAGCATTCGAAATATGAAAAATATGCATTCATTAATTTTGTATTAATTCATCTATTAAACATGAGCTCCTCAGTCTATAATCATAGTCTTTTTTTTATTCGATTTGATTGTGCCCTGAAAATTTTAGCATTTTTAATGTCAATAGAATAAGCGGCTGGGGTGGGGTGTGGACAATGTTGTTTTTGTCACTCTGTGGCTCAGAAGAGGCAATTCCCACTTACTCATATCGTGGTACACAGAGGTCGCCTCCTTTGCCAGGAACAAAGGTGGTTTCCGTGGTGACATAATCTCAATTTTCATAAGTTCTTCACAACAATGCTTCCATTGGTCTAAGAGGGAAAAGAAAAAGCAGGCTAGTTTGAAATTCAAATATAAAGCTATGCATTTCATTTTTCACCAATATCATCACTGTGTGTATGTGTGCGCTCGCGAGCATATTGGAAAATAATAGTTTATCAATAAAGTATAGCTTTTAGGAAGCTTGCATTAGAAACCTGGTACAATCCAGTTTCCAAATCTGATTCTGTGTGAGTGATTCATTAAAAGAAAAAAAAAACCACAGTTCTGGGTAGACACTGAGATCTCTAGGGCATCAGCCAGTGCACCACCACACCAAAAAACATCAATAATCGCATTAAACTTCATATTCATGGCAAAAGTGTACCCAGCTTCTTTTCTACATTTAGATTAAAAACATCCCGGATTCAAGACATCTGAAAGACAAAACCCCCACTGAAATCCAGTTGTCAGATGGAAGAAGAAATGCAGAATTCAAGTCCTCAGATATATAATTAAATTGAAGATTTTAACTAAGAAATGAAAATTATTTACTAGCTCAATTACTTAGTTAAAATTTCAAAGTGTGGGCATCATTAATGTGTATTTTCATTGTTTCACTATTTAAATCTTAAGGTTTTTCAAACTTCTCCTCTGTGGATAAAGGAGATTGCAGAGTTGCATTCCTGCACACCACCACATGTCTACCCAATGACATCATAGGAATCACATGGGCTCACGGGCTCACAGCCTTGTATCTCATGTCACTAGAAAGGTAGGAACAACACACTGGATGACTCTAAGGTTGGCTTATTTCTTTTCCTTTTTTGAATAGTCTCAATGTGTATATATTCAATCTGTCCAATGTGGTAGTTTTCCATGGTTTAAAATTTTAAAGACATTTTGTGTTTTACTTAATTACATATTCATTTTGTTGTCATGGCACATGGTGATAAACGCCTACATTTTGAATCCATTACCATAACTAGTTAAGACACATCAAAGGCCTTTCAGGGTACTTTATTATGATGCTGATTAGCACACAGCAAACTAACAGGAAACATACCCCCAGGACACAGCTGCAGAGGCCCCTCCACAGGGTCTCAGTCCACCAGCTAGAGTTTACATCTTACTCCTCCCCTTTTTCTTTGTTAGATAAATATGTAAAAGCAATTTTTTTCTTCCTTGTTGCAGTGGGAGAAACACAGTATTTGATGAAAAATAATGACTCATTTTAAACGGGGCGGCATTTCTCTTTCAGGTTCTTGGACGTACCATGCTGGGAAGTGATGATTTTCTGCACAGGGGATCTTAAGATGAAGTGGGTCAGGGATGCACTAGAAAGAGAATGCTAACCGCTGCACTCGAGCCGCACCACAAGAGCAAAGGTAAGTGAGATTATTTTTTTCCGGAGTTTCCAACATGGTGGCACAGTGCGCACTGTAGTGGAGAGGCAGAGACCTAACCCAGTCACAGCAAAGCAATTAGGAGCCAAGACTGCCTGCAAACAGAGCCCGCGACAGTGTGTTCTCCACAAATACTGGGGCGGGTGGGTCACTCACCCTAGCACCCAAGCATCTGAGGCAGTCAGCAACAGGCGCACTGAGGCTGCCATCTGTTGTGGGTGGAGCTCCCTGCCTGCACAGTCAGCCTAGCTGGGGAGCCAGAACGACTGGGTCAGTGAGAGGAGAACACAGACCCAACCACAGCTCTACCTGCCTTTCTGAGGAGACCTGTCAGCTCCCAGGTCCTCAGAAGCTAGCCCTCTCCCCACTCCAATCCCCTCTATATTGGTCCAATTGGGTCACAAGCAGTTGAGGAGAGCAGCAGCCACCCTCCTCTCCGAGAGCCAGTCAGTCAATTACAGGAACCTGCCCGCCATCTGGAGGTAAACACCAGGATCTCAGGATCAGCCAACCCCCAGGGCAGGGAGTTTTCCTAAGCACCAAGGTCAGGTAACAAAAGAAACAGATAACACCTGGGTCCATCGAATGACAAAAGGTCAGCACAAGAACATGGTAAAAAAAAAAACCAAAACAATAGGATGTCTCCAGATCCTAGCAATAATGCTACAGACAACACTGGACAGCTGAACACAATTGAAGCAAAGGAAAATGA
>CAJQZJ010032918.1:804464-834846 GCA_907164525.1 Lophiomys imhausi | reverse complement strand
AAAACAACAGAGTGCTTGCAAAAACATGGAAACTGAACAACTCTCTCCTCAATGACCTCTGGGTCAGGGAAGAAATAAAAAAAGAAATTAAAGTCTTCTTAGAACTCAATGAAAATGAAGGCACAACATACCCAAACTTATGGGACACATTGAAAGCAGTGCTAAGAGGAAAGTTTATAGCTCTAAGTGCCTTCAAAAAGAAACTGGAGAATTCCTATACTAGCCACCTAAAAGAACACCTGAAAGAGCTAGAACAAAAAGAAGCAAACACTCCCAAGAGGAGCAGACGAGAGGAAATTATCAAACTCAGGGCTGAAATCAACAACTTAGAAACAAAAAGAACAATACATAGAATCGACAAAACCAAGAGCTGGTTCTTTGAGAAAATCAACAAAATAGACAAGCCCTTAGCTAAACTAACTAAAAGGCAGAGGGAAAATACCCAAATCAACAAAATCAGAAATGAAAAGGGGGAAATAACAACAGACATTGAGGAAATCCAAAGAATCGTTAGGTCCTACTTCAAAAACTTGTACTCCACAAAATTGGAAAATCTAAATGAAATGGACAATTTTCTTGATAGATTCCACCTACCAAGGTTAAATCAAGAACAGGTAAACAAACTAAACAGTCCTATAACCCTTAAGGAAATAGTAGAAGTCATTAGAAGTCTTCCAACCAAAAAAAGCCCAGGCCCAGATGGTTTCAGCACAGAATTCTACCAGACATTCAAAGAAGAGCTAACACCAATATTCTTCAAACTCTTCCACAACATAGAAACAGAAGAAATACTGCCAAACACATTCTATGAGGCCACAGTTACCCTGATACCTAAACCTCACAAAGACCCAACGGAGAAAGAAAATTTCAGACCAATTTCCCTTATGAACATGGATGCAAAGATACTTAATAAAATACTTGCAAACCGGATCCAAGATCACATCAAAAGTATCATACACCATTATCAAGTAGGCTTCATCCCAGGGATGCAGGGGTGGTTCAACATTAGAAAATCCATCAATGTAATCCACCACATAAACAAGCTGAAAGAAAAGAACCACATGATCATCTCATTGGATGCTGAAAAAACTTTTGACAAAATACAGCACCCTTTCATGATAAAAGTCTTAGAGAGATCAGGCATACAAGGACCATACTTAAAAATAATAAAAGCAATTTACAGCAAGCCAATAGCCAACATCAAACTAAATGGAGAGAAACTTAAAGCATTTCCTCTAAAATCAGGGACAAGGCAAGGCTGCCCACTCTCTCCATATCTCTTCAGCATAGTACTTTAAGTTTTAGCTAGAGCAATAAGACAACTAAAAGAGATCAAGGGGATACAAATTGGAAAGGAAGAAGTCAAAGTATCCCTATTTGCAGATGATATGATAGTATACATCAGTGACCCCAAAAATTCCACCAGAGAACTTCTACAGCTGATAAACTCCTTCAGCAAGGTGGCCGTATACAAAATCAATTCAAAAAAATCAGTAGCCCTTCTTTACACAAAAGATAAATGGGCTGAGAAAGAAATAAGGGAATCAACACCCTTCACAATAGCCACAAATAATATAAAATACCTGGGGGTAACTCTAACCAAGCAAGTGAAAGACCTGTATGATAAGAACTTCAAGACCCTGAAGAAAGAAATTGAAGAAGATATCAGGAGATGGAAAGATCTCCCTTGTTCATGGATAGGTAGGATCAACATAATAAAAATGGCAATCTTACCAAAAGCAATATACAGATTCAACGCAATACCTATCCAAATACCAACTCAATTTTTTACAGATCTGGAAAAAACAATTCTCAACTTCATATGGAATAACAAAAGACCCAGAATAGCTAAATCAATCATGTACAATAACAGAACACCTGGAGGTATCACCATCCCGGATTTCAAGCTGTACTACAGGGCAATAGTAATAAAAACAGCATGGTACTGGTATAGAAACAGACCAGTTGACCAATGGAATCGAATTGAAGACCCAGAAATAAACCCACACACCTATGGTCACTTAATTTTTGATAAAGAAGCCAAAAACATACAATGGAAAAAGGAAAGCATCTTCAATAAATGGTGCTGGTCTAACTGGATGTCAACATGTAGAAGAATGCAAATAGATCCATACTTATCACCCTGTACAAAACTTAAGTCTAAGTGGATCAAGGACCTCAACATAAATGCAGACACACTAACATTAATAGAAGAGAAAGTGGGGAAAAGCCTTGAAATCATTGGCACTGGTAGCAACTTCCTGAATAGAACACCAATAGCTCAGGCACTAAAACAAACAATCAATAAATGGGACCTTATAAAATTGAAAAGCTTCTGTAAGGCAAAGGACACTGTCCTTAGAACAAAACGGCAGCCTACCTAGTGGGAAAGGATCTTCACCAACCCAACATCTGACAGAGGCCTAATATCCAAAATATATAAAGAACTGAAGAAATTAAACACCAAAAAATCAAATAACCCCATCAATAAATGGGGTACAGAGCTAAACCGAGAATTCACAGAAGAGGAATCTCTAAAGGCTGAGAGGCATTTGAGGAAATGTTCAACATCTTTGGTTATCAGGGAAATGCAACTTAAAACAACTCTGAGATTCCATCTCACACCTGTCAGAATGGCTAAGATCAAAAACTCAAATGATAGCACATGCTGGCGAGGATGTGGAGAAAGGGGAACACTCCCCCATTGCTGGTGGGACTGAAAACTTGTGCAACCACTTTGGAAATCAATCTGGGGATATCTTAGAAAATTGGGAATAAATCTACCTCAAGACCCAGCCATACCCCTCTTGGGCATATATCCAAAAGATTTGAAACGAAACCACAAGGACATTGCCTCAACAATGTTCATAGCAGCTTTATTTGTAATAGCCAGAAACTGGAAACAACCCAGATGTCCATCAACTGAAGAATGGATAAAAAAACTTGGTACATTTACACAATGGAATACTACACAGCTATCAGAAATGAGGAAATCATGCAATTCAAAACCAAATGGATGGAACTAGAAAAGCTCATCCTAAGTGAGCTGATGCAGTCACAGAAAGATAAACATGGTATGTATTCCCTTACAAATGGATATTAACCATACAGCAGAGGATAACTATCCTACAACCCACACATCCAAATAGATAGGAACCTAGCATATCTATCCTAGGAAAAATTCTACCCACCAGTGAGTCATGGAACCTGCTGCAGGTTAGTGGACCCCCACACCCTAGATGGTGTGCCTTATCAAGCTCCAGTATGAGTGGAAGCTCTTGGGCCTCACATGACGCAAGATCTGAGGGAGTATGATATGTGAGGACCCACCTCATCTGAGGAGAAGGAGAGTACCAAGTAGAGGAACAAGGAGGGAGGGAGGGAGGGAGGGAAGGAGAGAGGGAGGGAAGGAGAGAGGAAGGGAGGGGCCAAGAGGGAAGGAGGGAGGAAACTATGTTCTAGAAATAAATAATACTTTTTTAAGAAAAGAGTTAATAAGCTTAAAAATATAATAAAAATACAATATAAAATTTTCAAACTATAATTTACCTTACTGGCATGAAAGGAAAATGGCCTTAATTTCAGATTAGAATGTTAGATTGCAGGTGGCTACAGAGATTACACAAACTTGATAGCAGCATAAAAGTTTTTTTTGTTTTTTTGTTTTGTTTTGTTTTTTTTTTTTTTGTAGAGGTATAGGCTATTTCCATGGTTTGGCATTAAAAAGCAGGTAACAGGTTTAAAACACTGTAAATAAATTAAAGGTGACAGCTGTTCAACCTGGTTCTACAAACCTCCAAGAGTTGAAAAAACTTAGAGCTAAGGTAAAATAATGCATGGTGTTAGCCCATGCCTTTACCTCCAGCAGAGACAGGAGGATCACTATAGAGTTAGTTGTCTTATAAATTCTAGAGTTACAAGAAACAGGGTGGTGATGGTGCACACCCTTAGTCACATCATTGGGGAAGAATACACCCTTAATCCCAACATACTAGAGACAGAAACAGGCAGATCTCAGAGCTCAAGGCCACCTGATACAAAACAAGCTCTAAACAGAGAAAAACTTTGATCCAGGAGTGGAGGAGCACATCTTTAATCCCATCAGTTGGGAACCACATGTCTTTGATCCCAAAACTTAGAATGCAGAGACAGGCACATAGGATTTGGAAAGATTTAAGTTTAAAAGCTACTTACAAAAGGCAGGCTGCAATTCAAACAAATTGTCCTTTGAGATCTCAAAATATATACACTAAAGGTTTGTTTAGCTCCAAAATATCAGAATAATTTCTTCTTTAATCCGGATTGAAAGGTAATACTTTATATATTATCAAAAAAACCAAATTTGCTCCAGGAAAAATATTACCTGACCCCCCCCCCCCCCCAAAAAAAAGGTAATTGTCCCAGAGTTAGGATTAGGGCAGGGCTCTGTTCTTATCTTTCCAGGAGATTTAAAGCATCCATTCAAGGAATCCAGGGACAACTGGACAACGGAAACCTCAGCAGAAAACAGATCAGACACCAAAGAAGACGAGTGGCCCAGATGATCCAGCCTTGCAGACTCCCTCAATAGTAGTTTCCTCAAAAGTCTACAACCACAACAACTCAAAATCGCTAAGATCGTTCAGCTCCACAGACTACTCCAGCCAGATCTTCAGTAAAACTCTGAAGATCACCTTCTGTCTATGAACTTCTTAGGACATCTAAATAGCTGAGCACAAAAGGACTGAACATCACATGATTCTATTAACATTTTTAACCATTTTTCCATTCTTATTTGGGCCCCAAACAGGTTTACTACGTCCCAAATCAGCAGGAAGTCATTTTAAGAGAACAACGTCCCATCCCCAGAAGGGGGGGTGGGTGTTCTCCCCCTTTGGTTATTTGATAGATAATAGAAAATTTTGTTATTTAGGGGAAAAGACTACAAGCTGTTAAATGGTCTTGTTAAATGGATTTTGGAGGTTAGACCCAGGGACTTCTCTTTTTTGCTTTTCTGTATCCTCCTTTCTCTCCTATATAGGAGTGAACAGACTTGAGAAAAATGGGACATAGACATAGCATAGGAAAGATCAAGAAAAAAGGACAGATTATTGAATATAGCCTTATACCTTTGTATACTGATACAAAATTAATATTATATTTGGCTAAATTGGTATTGATCATTGTATATTAATGCAAAATTAAGATTGTATAGGGCTACATCGGTATTGATCTTTGTATATTGATACAAAATTAAGATTATATTTGGCCACAATGGTATTGACCCTTGTATATTAATGTAAAATTAAGATTGTTTTGGGCTACATCGGTATAGATCTTTGTATATTGATACAAAATTAAGATTATATTTGGCCACATTGGTTTTGATCTTTGTATATTGATACAAAATTAAGGGTAACGCTTCTTAAAGGTATTGTTCGTAGTAATACTTAAAAATGAAATGTCAAGTTTTGACCTCTCGCTACCAAGCGACATAAACTGTTTAGGATAATTAAGAAACGGAAACTAATAGTCATGAAAACGTGTGATTTTGTTAGTTACTATGACAGTCTATCACAGTTATTTTCTAAGCTACTCAGAAATCAAGTTGCTAAGAGACAAGCAATATTTGCTTATCTAAATATAAGAGATAGATAGGGCATCTTCAAAAACCTCAGGAGATCTGCAGAATATGGCATTCAAAGATGTTTTATTAACTTAAGATTTTTTGATATCGAGACATGTCAGCTCCTGACAGCACCCCCTATTCTACTCCAAGTAGAAGATGAGCATCGAAGAATCTCCAGTGGGAGATGATTGAATTGGTGGTAAGCCATTCTCTTGGCAAGAAAAACCCCTTGCTTCAACTGTAGACAGACTTCTGTCCAAAAAGGACAAAACTTGGAAGCAGATAAGTTGACAGCCTAGTTCTGCCAAGACAGGGTAGGTAAGTCCTTCATAATTCCTGCTCTACAACCAATGTCTGTTAGAGAAATGGGGCCAAATGGCTGAAGATTGATGCTGTAATGTATGGGGAGAAAATGGGAACTGTCCAGGCAGCCACTGGTATGTCATTTTTTAGTTTTGGAAGCTGCAGGCCCTGCACTTCCTATATAATCAGATATATTTATCCCTCTCAGGTCTCTGAGGTGGTTGAAGAATAGATAGCTAGAGTCTCATAGTTAAATTTTGAGTTGTTTAGGAATCAAGAGGGTGTTCTGGATCTAAGAAGATATTTTTAAAATTATGAGGCAAGTTAGTATGAAAGGTGAGTTAGATATAGAACTTTAAACTCATGGAGATGGTTAGATAGTAGAATGTTAAAGTCAGGTGCCAAATACATATGGACTGGACATTGGGAATGTATGCTAAGCCATATAACTCTTATAATTGTGGCCTATTTATTTCTGTTGTTTTGTATTGTATTTATAGTTATAAGAAAAAGAACCATTTTTTGGACTGAAAGGGAGAGCTGTTGGGGGGAAAAATACCTTAAACTAAAAAAAAAAAAAAAAAAAGAAGGGAAGAGGATGGGGGGGTTGAGGGGGAGGAGGGTGGAAGGGTGGGACTGGAGGGGGGAGTAGGGAGGGGATTGTGATTGAGATGTAACTTGAAGAAATAAAAAGTAAATTATTAAAAAAAAAAAAAAGAGAATGCTAACCAAGCTGGAGTCGGGAAAGGCAACCCTGTACTGTCTACATTTTCCTCACATAAGAGGTGATTTTATAACTGAAGCGACTGAATCCATATACACAGAAATACATGATAGCCAATATACTAACACTAGGTAAATATCAGGTAGGATATACTGTGTTCACATAACCTGCTCTATCTTGAAGATGTTTCCAACAATGCTATGTTACCTTATTACACATAAGAGTGTGTGTATGTGTGTGTGATCACACGCATGCTGTGGCGCTACTGTGGGGCTCAGGGCAACAGCCTGCAGAAGCTGGTTATTCCCTCCCACCACAGTGATCCTCAGAATGGAATGGAGGGTTCCCAGCTGGCTGGTGAGGGTCACTACCTGCTACACCTCACTGCCTCCATCACACTGTTTGTTGTTTGTGTTCCCTATTACAACCATTTATCATGCTAAGCTGTTCGTGGAGCTCAGTATTTATAGCAAATATCTGAAAGAAAAAAATCTGTAATGATCCAAGTGTGCTTAAACGTTCCTCTTAGGTCTACCATTCTTAGCTACTAGACAGTATAGAACAGAGGGCATGCCTCTTTTATAAGCTCTCAAATATTCAAACAGCAATCCCCTTTTGCCCCTAACCTCCAGGCCAAGGCTATTCTGGCTAAGCAAACCTACATCTATCAACACTTCTTCATGAATCATTGGCTTCCTCTCCTATGCTTCCATTCTTAAATTGGTCTGAAGAACTGGAATTTGACCCAAATACTAAATTATTCTTATGTTATTCCATTCTTGATGTCTTCTACTTTGTTCTATATACCATACTTCAACCAAGATGAGGCAGGCAAGCTTATCACTAAGAAAATCAGAATAATGAGGCCAGCAAGACGGCCCAATAGGAAAAAGGGCTTAACGCTGAGTCTGAGGACTTGAGTTCAAACCCCAGAAATTCACATGGGGGAAGGAAAGAATTGACTTCCACAAACCGTCCTCTGTCCTGAACATATGCACTGTAACATAAACTTGCCTATAGAACACAGATAGACACACACAAACAGACCAGGATAGACACATGTCCATATATACATACACATACACACACACACACACACACACACACACACACACACACACACAGAAACACAGAGAGGCACAAACAGATGAATGTTAATTTAAAAATGACAAAAAAATTAAGAGAATTAGAATACTACACTATAATTCAGTATTTTGGGTAGTATAAACACTTCCATCTTTGCTTCTTTGCCATACAAAGCATAAAACATAAAAAAAAGCACTTTAAAGAGGACATGTTGGCACAACTTGGTTAAAAAGTGTTAAGCATCAAAGTGATGTGAGGAGTTACCTAGAAAGTGTGCACTACCACTGATCCTACTGATATCCAGAGTAGAATGTTCTGGGTTAGTACTTTAAATGCCCTTTCATAATATAGTTATATTTTGCCCATATAAAGCACATACTGCCAAGAATCATTTCTTAAAATAGTATCTTTTTGTAAGTCAGACTCTTTAAATTATAGAGTCTAGGAAAGCAGTCAAAATTCTAACTACAATCAGCAAAAGGAGGGTACTGGGCAGGCCTGGCAGCACATGTGTGGAACCCCAGAGGCAGGAGGATTTCAAGTGCAAGGCTAGCCTGGGCTACACATGCCCATCACCACTCCTGCATGCCTTCCACATCCACACTCAGGAAGCAGGGGCGGGATGCCAAGTTTGAGGGTAGCCATGACACAGGTGAGATCCAGTTTCTCAAAAACAGCACAACAGAATGGAGGCTGGTAGTGAAGTTCACACACACACACACACACACACACACACACAGAGAGACATACACACGGTCTGCAACAACTTAAGCTAAAGGAAGTCTGGACAGCTGCAAGCCTGGAGAACTTAGGTGTTTACCACATGCCTCAGGGTGGTGCTTAAGGAAAACACCTTGAACAACTCCCCTAGTTTGATGCTGTGAGCCACTGGTTTATCTGGGCCTCACTTTTCTCATCTTGAGAGTAGAGTCGAGTAACTTACCTAGTGGGGACATGAGAAGCAAGCAGGCCACAGAACAGCAAGCCATCCACACACTCATTGCCTCTCCTTGCTTCCCTCCCAGCCTCCACCCTGACACAGGCTGAGGTGCACTCGGAGCAGGCCTGGGAACTGCTGGATAACAGCAGGTGTTTGTTTGTTGTTTTTTAACAGTGGTATAAAAGTCACTCTGTTGCTTGCAAATGATTGACTCTATGGCATGAGTCTGTAGCATTCTTTAGATACGAAATACTGGCTGACTCTAACAGGAGGCCTCGCTGGATCAGAAGCAGCCATTGCCAATAGCTCCATCTTCAAAATGCAATCACGGATAAAACATAGGCCAAGAATCTACCTGCACGCAAGGCTCCCATGAATGGAGAATGAAACCCATGACTTCGATGTACTTTATGCACAGCGTTGGGCCGTGTGACTGAGATAGAAAAGGATATTTGTGGGGCTCAACCTCATCTCTGGAGGAAGCGCGAGATGATATCACAACAGTTAGCAGAAGGTTACAAAAAATGAGACTCCTCTGACTATGACAATCTCAAGATGATAATTATCTGGAAAAGGCTTGTGGTACACGATCATGGGTTCCAGGAAATTAAAAAAAAAAATCCCTGCTACAAATTCTTTATCTCAATACTTGGACTGCTGTGTCCAGCCTCCCAAGTCACATGATTATATTACTAGAAAACACAAATATCTACTCACTAAGATCAAAGAAATGCTGCCGGAAGGCACCCATCCACTCTTGAAAGTCTCCTAGGTTGTCCGCAGCAAAGATGTGAGTCATGGCTCGCCCAGCAGATGTGTTGATGACAGAGAAACGGGCCATTTTCTTCGAATCCTTTTCCATGGCCTGAATTCTGGTTTCCTAAAAATTAGGATGAAACTGGTAGTTTACAAGAGAATAGCTCTCAAATGATCAAATATTAAGTATTGAGCACTCATGCCAACTGCATAATTTTTTTTTTTTTTTTTTTTGGTTTTTCGAGACAGGGTTTCTCTGTGTAGCCCTGGCTGTCCTGGACTCACTTTGTAGACCAGGCTGGCCTCGAACTCGCAAAGATCCGCCTGCCTCTGCCTCCCAAGTGCTGGGATTAAAGGCATGCGCCACCACTGCCCGGCTCCAACTGCATAATCTTATGGCTGATGGTCTGGAATTTAAAATAGGTCATTTGAAGAACTTTCAGTATTCAAACTCAAATCTAGAATGTCTTCAAGAAACATTTTTTTTTCTCATTAAAAAGTTTTGGGTATACTCTACACACATATGTACACGATATGTTCTGAATTATATGTCCTTAGAGCACAGCTTCCACTAGGATCTCAGCTCCCTGCCTTTTATATACATCTTAAAATTGTTGTAAAGCAAGTGGACTGTGCCATGGCTTTAATGTGGATTATATATCAACTCCATTTCCAACAGTCATAAAATTCAATCAGTCAAGTATGATTCTTCTTTATTCTAGTAGTCATGCATATTACAGTGTTATCAGATAAAGTAGTAAAAATGTAGGTTTTTTACAAAAAGAAATACAGGTTTTCTTCATTAACATCCACTTCATACATGGCATTCACTTAGATTGCCCACAGCTCAAGATCCATGTAATTTATAGACGTCCCAATGTTCAAGTTATTCCTTTAATGCTGAATTAAACACTCTACCACAAGAGCAATGGTCTCATTCCTACTGGAAATCTCAACGCTGAGTGGTACCAGGTAGGACAACACCATGACATTCATTCATGGTGCTGGAAGTTGGAGGCCAGTCCCCAGATGCCATATGGGCAAGTAGTAACAGCAATGGCAAGTGGTTTGGACCGAAGAATGTTGGGGGAATGAAGCCTGGGACAAAATATTCATTTTCCATCACCTGAGGGAAGCACTGTCCAATAGAAACAGGAGGCAATTTAGAAATTTTTAGAAACACATTTAAAAAATAAAAATGGGAGAAGTTAATTTAGTGGTATATTTTATTGTATTTGATATAAAAATAGACACTTTCTATTTTTTTTTACTTTAACTCTTCAAAATCCAGTTTGTAGTTTATATTTAAGAGCACAAGTCAACTCTAGCCTGTCTCACTCAAGTGCCCAACAGCACCTTAAGGCTCCTGGGAAGACAGTCCAGTCTTCCAGAGGGAGGCAGTTAGGCTTTCTGCAACATGTGAAGAATGTACTTCAGCTACAGACACCAATTAGGAGTGGAGAGAAAATAACAGCTCACATTTACACACACCTGCGACGACCATGATGTGAGTTTTAGGGAAATAGTGGGGTTGGAAGGTAAAGTCTATTCCCTGAAGAATGAGTAAATCCTGACAGCTGAACACTATTTGTACCACACAGGGAATACTTTTCTACAGGACTTAATTCTTCCAGAATCCCATTGAACATGCCTGCTGCAGAAAGCAGCCTTGTGTCTTTGAACCTTCAGAATATTATAAAATACAAAGATTGGCAGTCATCTGTCTGGAGGATATGTCTGACTGTTAGTCACTGGGAAGTCACAGAGTGTGGATGGTCTCTGGGTTGCAACGGGACATAAGGACAACACAATGCTTTTATAATGACAAGGTCTTTTTATATTCCTATCTGTACACAATAAACTGTGTGAATTATCTCAGTTAAGTAATCATTTATACAATATAAAAGTTAAAACACTGCCTACTAAATGGCATCCTTTAAAGCCACAACTACCAACCAACCAATCAGCCAACCACTAAACTACCAACCAACGAATCAACACCAACCAACTTCAACCAATTAACCATGAACCAACCAACACCAACCAATCAACTACCCTACCAACCATCAACCAACCAATATCAACCAACCTCAATTAATCAACCACCAGTCATCCAACCAACCAACACCCAACCAATCAACCACCACCAATCAATCACCCAAACAAACAAACAAACAATTACCTAACCAATCAACCAACCAACAAACAAACACCAACAACCAAGTCTCTTTAAAAACCAAGTTTTATTATCAGTAGCAGAGGGTGACTTAGCTCTAGAAGAATCTTCAGGACACTGCTCTCATTCTAACTGAAGTTTGAATTTAAGTGAGAAAGGAGGTTAAAGAAATATTCTTGTTGTTGAGAGTTTGACTGTTTCCACTCAACTTCATTTCAACATGAATTCCTGATTACTCTTGTAGATGGGATTAAATACATTCGACTTCTAAATAAAGAAAATGGTATTATTTGTACATAAGTGTTTATACTTTTGACAAAGTATTGTTTCTAATGAAGTTACTAAGCAGAGAATGATGGAATAGACCATTTATACCCTAAGAAAATATAAGTCAACAATACTATGCCCTCCATTAACTCTAGTCATAG
Source organism: Lophiomys imhausi (assembly GCA_907164525.1). NCBI lineage: Eukaryota > Metazoa > Chordata > Mammalia > Rodentia > Muridae > Lophiomys > Lophiomys imhausi. Next base: position 822,825 of record CAJQZJ010032918.1, on the reverse strand, counting down.
GCATATTCCAACATAGGGCTTTTGTTTGTTTGTTTGTTTGTTTTGAGAGAGGGCCTCACTATGTAGGTCTAGTTGGCCTGAATTCACTAAGTAGACCAGGCTGGCTATAAACTCAGAGACCTACCTGTCTCTGTCCCATGAGTGCTAGGAGATATCAAAAGATTTTTGTTTGTTTGTTTACCTTTTAACAAGTGAAAATGAAATGCACAATTTAGATTACTATCACTCAGATAATCTAACTAATGGGAAGTAATTGGAATTAAAGATTATGTGTCCATGTCAAAGGAAGCGAGGTTAGCACAAGTGTGGCTCGTCAGGGGTTGAAGTTCGCCCAAGCTGCTTGTTGCACTGATGACATCAAACAAGGCTCAGCCCTGTCCTCCTTCAAAGATGAAGTTGGGAAAAAAAACAGCAGGGTAAATTTCTGGACTGATATCCTAAACTCACAGCAGGACACAAAAGCAAACAGCCAGGAAATTACCCAGACCTGGGTGGGATTTGTCCCATCTCAAGTACCACTTAGTATCTAGCACCCAGGAAGTGGCTGCAGTTTTGAAAAAAGAATGAGACCAGGGAAGAAGAGAAACAGTCAATGGGACTCGGTTTCCTGTTTTACTCTTTCTAACCCTGAAAGAGTCTGTTTGGTTTAACAGTACTAAGTATGCGTGGGTCCTTCCCTTTTCCTACGATGCTTTTATACACAGAGTAAGATGGAGGGCTCCCTGGGAAGGCAATGAGAGCTCATCTGTGCAGCAAAGACACACTCTGAGGTCGCAAGGACGCTTCCTTTTTGGTTCCATTTACCTTGAATTAAAATGTGTTTCACCCTCTCCAGTTCCAAGATTAAGACCAGACAGGCCAAGAGCTGCACCCAGAGGACAGTCAATAAGCGCCTTTTCTAATAAACACTCTTGGGAAAAGGCTGGGGTCAGGATGTGAGAAGATGATTCTGAAGTCTCTTGTCCCACCAGAAATCGAAGATTGCTAGGGTCCTGTCAACAACACCAACTTAAGGACTCCATTAGTCCCTTTGACAATAGAAGCATCAGTAAGAACGAAGATCAGGTTATAACTGGCATACTAATTGCATACACCCTAAATGTCAAACTACCTCAATGGTCACCTTTGAAAGAAGTTGGTTATTTGGTCACACACACACACACACACACACACACACACACACACACACACACACAGATAGTGCATCCTGCTGCTCCCCCACAGGTACCTTAGAGATAACGTAGCAGTAAACACAGGATGCTAAAATACTAGCAGCTTGCAGTTGGCAATAAAAGACCTTAAGCAGCACCATGTATGAATGTCATTAGGAGCTCAGGCTCAGATGTAGTTTACACCACTGTCCACAAGCATGCACTTTTTTTTTTTTTTTTTTAAATAACTCTTTATTTTTTTTTTTGGTTTTTCGAGACAGGGTTTCTCTGAATATCTCTGGCTGTCCTGGACTCGCTTTGTAGACCAGGCTGGCCTCGAACTCACAAAGATCCGCCTGCCTCTGCCTCCCAAGTGCTGGGATTAAAGGCGTGCGCCACCACCGCCCGGCAAGCATGCACTTTTAAAAGCATTCTCCTACTACACACCAACCCCAAACAGAATCCCAAAGACTCAGAAATGCGAACAGAGGAATTCAGATTATGGGACACCATGTAGGATGAACAACACTATTTCTCTAACAAGTAAACTACGTTGGGGTGTGTAGGGGAGGGGAGGTGGGAATCAGCACAAAGACCATTCAAAACTCCAACCGATTCAAGTAAGGTTCTCCATCTGGAAACAGACCAAAATGGTTACCAAACCTATTCTACTGGGAAATGAGAACACTACCTTCACTTTTTTGTTATTACATACTAACTACATATAACTACATGCATATAAAGTATATTTTGCTGTCACACAACTTAGAGACACACAAGTAAAAAGATACAGTCGTTAGGATTATATAGGAAACAGAATGGCTCAGAGGGGCTCAAGTACACTATTCTGTGTTGATTATCTTGAAAATTTAAAAATAAAATATGTTCTAACAAGTCTCTTTCTGCCTCTGAGTTATCTGCGGTATAGGTGGTGACATTTCATTCTTTCCCCACAATACGTCATGAAGACAAGTGAGGTCTGGGAAAAGTGCTAGGTTGGTTGGGGATGAAAATAATGGTGCTTAAAACCAACACCAGTGCTGACACAGGTCTGGTGACAGGGCAAGTACATGTCACACGACACAGATGGGATGTCGGAAGTGTAGAGAAAGCACAGCTACAGACTAAGGCAAGGGTCGAGCACAGGTTTGAAAGCCGAAGCTAAATCAAGGTCAGGTGAACAGATTAAACAGCCCTATAACCCCTAAGGAAATAGAAACAGTCATTAAAACTCTCCCAACCAAAAAAAGTCCAGGGCCAGATGGTTTCAGCACGGAATTCTACCGGACCTTCAAAGAGGAGCTAACACCAATACTCTTCAAACTCTTTCAACAAATAGAATCAGAAAGAACATTGCCAAACTCATTCTATGAAGCCACAGTCACCCTGATTCCTAAACCACACAAAGACCCAACAAAGAAAGAGAACTTCAGACCAATCTCCCTCATGAACATAGATGCAAAAATACTTAATAAAATGCTAGCAAATCGAATTCAAGAACACATCAAAAGTATCATACACCATGATCAAGTAGGCTTCATCTCAGGAATGCAGGGATGGTTCAACATACGAAAGTCTATCAACGTCATTCACCATATAAACAAGATGAAAGAAAAAAAACACATGATAATCATGCTAGATGCAGAAAAAGCATTTGACAAAATCCAACACCCCTTCATACTAAAAGTTCTGGAGAGAATGGGCATACAAGAACCGTACCTAGAAATAATAAAGGCAATATACAGCAAGCCAGTGGCCAACATCAAATTAAATGGAGAAAAACTTGAAGCATTTCCTCTAAACTCAGGGACAAGACAAGGATGCCCAATTTTACCTTATCTCTTCAATATAGTACTTGAAGTTCTTGCTAGAGCAATAAGACAATTAAAGGAGATCAAGGGGATAAACATTGGAAACGAAGAAGTCAAATTATCCCTATTTGCAGACAATATGATAGTATACATAAGCGACCCCAAAAATTCTACCAGAGAACTCTTACAGCTGATAAACACCTTCAGCAAGGTGGCTGGATACAAAATTAGTTCAAAAAAAAATCAGAAGCCCTTCTTTATACAACAAACAAATGGGCTGAGAAAGAAATAAGGGAAACAACCCCCTTCACAATAGCCACAAACAACATAAAATACCTGGGGGTAACTCTAACCAAGCAAGTAAAGGACCTGTACAACAAGAACTTCAAGCCCTTGAAGAAAGAAATGGAAGAGGCATTTAGAAGATGGAAAGATCTCCCATGCTCATGGATAGGTAGGATCAACATAATAAAAATGGCTGTCCTACCAAAAGCAATATATAGATTCAATGCAATTCCTATCAAAATACCAACACAATTCTTTATAGACCTGGAAAAAGCTATTCTCAATTTCATATGGAACAACAAAAAACCCAGAATAGCTAAATCAATCCTGTACAATAAAAAAAAAAACTTCTGGAGGTATCACCATCCAAGATTTCAAGCTGTACTACAGAGCAACAGTAATAAAAACAGCATGGTACTGGTATAGAAACAGACCAGTGGATCAATGGAATCGAATTGAAAACCCAGAAATGACCCACACACCTATGGCCACCTAATTTTGACAAAGAAGCCAAAACTGCACAATGGAAGAAGGACAGCATCTTCAACAAATGGTGCTGGTCCAACTGGATGTCCACTTGTAAAAGAATGAAATTAGACCCATACTTATCACCTTGTGCAAAACTTAAGTCCAAGTGGATCAAAGACCTTAACATAAGGCCGGTCACACTAAATCTACTAGAAGAAAAAGTGGGAAAAACCCTCGAACTCATTGGCACAGGTGACAACTTCCTGAACAGAACACCAACAGCTCAGGACCTAAGACCAACAATCAATAAATGGGACCTCATGAAACTGAAAAGCTTCTGTAAGGCAAAAGACACTGTCATTCGAACAAAACGGCAGCCTACAGACTGGGAGAAAATCTTCACCAACCCCACATCTGACAGAGGGCTAATATCCAAAATCTACAAAGAACTCAAGAAATTAAATGCCAAGAAACCAAATAATCCTATCAAAAAATGGGGGACGGAGCTAAACAGAGAATTCACAAAGGAGGAATCCCTAATGGCTGAGAGACACTTGAAGAAATGCTCAGCATCCTTAATCATCAGAGAAATTCAACTCAAGATGACTCTGAGATTCTATCTCACACCTGTCAGAATGGCTAAGATCAAAAGCTCAAATGACAGCACATGCTGGCGAGGGTGTGGAGAAAGGGGAACACTCCTCCATTGCAGGTGGGAGTGCAGGCTTGTGCAACCACTATGGAGGTCAGTATGGCAATATCTTAGAAAACTTGGAATATCTTTGCCTCAGGACCCGGCCATACCACTTCTGGGTATACACCCAAATGACTCCTCACGGAATCATAAGGAAGTTTCCTCATCTATGTTCATAGCAGCCTTATTTGTAATAGCTAGAAACTGGAAACAACCCAGATGTCCCTCAATTGAAGAATGGATTAAAAAACTGTGGTACATCTATACAATGGAATATTACTCAGCTATCAGAAACAATGAAATCATGCAATTTGCAACCAAATGGATGGAACCAGAGAAGCTCATCCTGAGTGAGCTAACTCAGACTCAGAAGGATGCACATGGCATCTATTCACTTATAGTTGGATTTTAGCCATATAGTACAGGATAACTATACTACAACCAACGCACCAAAGGGAACAGGAACATAGACTTTTTGTTTGTTTTTTTGTTTTTTAGTTTTCTCTCCCTGGCAATGAGACACTTTGCCCTAGTGGTGCTGCCTTGTAGGCCTCCAGTGTATGAGGAGGCTCTTGGCCCTCATATGACTGCTGAACTGGGGTGAGGGACTTTATATAGGGCCACTCCACTCCAGAGGAGTGGGATGGAAGGGTTAGGGGGTAGAGGGTGGGAGGGTGGGGCTGGGAAGGGGGGAAAGAGGACAATATAATGGAGATGTAACCTGAAGTAATAAATAAATAAATTTATTTATAAATAAAAAAAGAAAAAAGAAAACAAACAAACAAACAAAAAAAGAGTTCCTTTCTATTTTTGTCAATGGCGTCAGATTGTAAATGCCTCGAGGAAAAGGCTGCTAACCGAACAGTTGTTGAGGCTGCGTTTAATAAAGGGACAACTGAGTAGCTGACAGGGTTCAGCTATTAAAATGACTAGCGCAGACGGGAAAACGTGCTATGCGATCTGTGGTAACCAGGCTTTCTAATTGCTCTTGATAAATATAACAGTTAAAAGCATTTTCAAGACAATTCAATAGAACCTATCATGCCAAGTAGAGTTATTGATCAGCTCTGCGCAGATACATTATTGAAACAACTGATGTCTAGTGTTTAAGGCAAAACAGATGGCTGATCTCGAGCCCTCTTGCTTCTTTCCCACCCCGCCAGCGACAGATAAAGCTTTAGCTAACAGAGTGCTCTCCACAGTGTACGGGGACTGCTCTTAAGTACCTGCCATTGAGTGTCTTGCTCAACAACATTCAGAGTGAAGTTTTTTGAAGTTGAAGCAATCGCTTTGAAGTAAATCACCCTTTCAAATTTGGACTGAAAGTAGGTGGGGATAGCTTTTAGGCTTTTCTTCCCTTAATGTGACTATTTCCACAGATGGCTCCCTATGAAAATTAATGAACCGACTTGGCCTTACAGGAAATGCCATTTAGAAGGACAAGAATTACAGTCAGAGAGCAGACGCTGCAATCCAAGCGAAGAACTGTAACGGGCGTGCCGTAGTGGCTACCAAACTTAGCTGCTCATATTACTTTTAACAGTGGTCTTAAACAAAACTATTATTTGATCATCACAAGAAAAGGCAATCAAGAAAATCTACAATGTATTTTAAAGCCAAGTAATCAGACAGATATAAAAATGTATGGGTTTGTTACACAATGAGAGAGAATGAGGCAGGGGGCAGAGAAAACAGATAGTCCATACGAACCATGATGCCAGTCTCCGGCCCACCAGTGACACTCTTGTTGGGAAAGAAAGCTAATTGTGATACAGTCCTGCATTAACAACACAAGCTAGGAGGCTATTGTGGGAAATTTAAAGATGGACTAAATGTTTGAAGTCACCGTTACATTTCTCATGTGTTAAAACAGCAGCATGATTCACGTGTATGAAAGTAGTTTTATAAGTTGTCTGTTCCTTGGGGAGGAGTGTCAGCCTTGTGTTTAAATACATCAGCAAAGAAATGACACCAAAGAGAGAGAGAGAGAGAGAGAGAGAGAGAGAGAGAACAAATAAATCTAGAGGTTGATCACTCAGATTCTTTCAACTTTTCTGCACATTTGAATCACTTTCTGAACTGAGAAAAACTGAATAGACAATTACATAACTATGTTTTAGGGAGGGACAATTTGCATGGGACAGTGTGACAGATATGAATACCTAGACCAATGACACTTACCCTGAGTGGGAAGTTTTGACATAAATGGGAGTGTACTGAAGGGGCACGGGAAGTCAGCCTCAAGCCTTGTGGGAAACAAACACCTGGCAGCACACACGGTCCTGGTCAACAGGTGTACCTCAGGGGAGGGCATCAGGCTGACCAATGAGAAGAGAGCCTGATGCACAATTAAGAGACAGTGATATAAATGAAAACCCGGAATCTTGACAGAGGGTTTTTTGCTTGGCGTTGCTTCTTAACACTACCTCACTTTTTAAAGACCTGCTTTAGATTGCAGCAGAGGAGGGTGGAGCCCAGGAAGGCCGAGACCGAAAAAAGCCAAGCAGCACCCGCTAGGAGCAAGCTCAGGCTGGCAGAAGAAGCATGGCGTAGGACCTGTTCAGAAAAGGTTCGTAAGAACTGGGCTGACTGAGAAAAGCCCTGGCAGCAGTTGCTGAGTGGCAGAGAGAAACTTGGCTGGTGGTAGTGGTGGCACACGGGCCTAGAGGACAGAAAAGGCCCCGTGGCAGAGTCCTGTGACTAGGCAAGTGGACAATGAGGAGACAGCAAGCCTGGGAGGTCATCATCTGGGACATCAGCCAAGTGTGGCAGCCTCAGCACTAAGACCAAGGTGGCACTCATCACTGGACCTACTAAGAGGAGGTTCAGAAAAACCAGACTTAAGATATAAGCAAGGGTATGGCCCCTGCCCCATGTAAGTCTGGCAGTCTTGGACAGACAGACAGAGGAGGCAGACCCAAGCAGAAGTGAGGTGGCTGATGTCTAATATTTAAATAGAACGACTCCTGATCTCAAAGACTCAGACTTTGTTCCCACCCTAATGTTGTGGCCAATAAAGTGCTTTCCAGCATGTAGAGGTCAAATGTCATCTTTTCCTACCTTCTCAGGGAGGACAGTCAGCTAGTACTCCTTACTAGTTAGACTGGCAAGCTCCACCCAATGGCGATGTCTACTTCTCTGCTTGTCAAACAGAAACAATACACTTGCAAAGGGATGGGGGTGCCGGCCCTACCACAGAGCTGAGAGAAGGTGAGCTGACCACTGTAATACCTCTTCTCAAATAAAGCAAGCAAGTTTAAAAATGTCATTTTCGGGGCTAGGGGGCATGGCTTAGCATCAGGAGCATGCTTACCATACAATCATGAGGACAAGACAAGATCCCATCCCCACTTCACAGCGGGGTGTCCTGGAAATGCCTGGCACTCCAGCCTCATGGGATCAGATGCCTTCTAGCCACCAAGCTTGCACAGGGGCCCACACCTGCACAAACATGGGTGCACATGCTCACTAGCATGTGCAGAGCATAGCCGTGTGTGCATGTACACACATACACACTAAAATCTAAAACCTACCATTTGTTTAGACTACATTTGATCTTGGTTTATGCCTCCACATTCTATGGTACAAAGTGAAAGGAAATCCTGGCCAAGTTCTATTTTTACCACCCAGCTACTAAATGCAAACCAACCTAGGCACATAATCATATGTGGTCCATCTCTAGTCAAAAGTACTTAATCGGAATGCAACGGACCAATTAGTCATATACACCTCCCTCTCCAAAATATGACCTGCACTTTAAAAGCATGTCACCGTCACCAAAGAAAAATAAAGGCAGGATAGGCCATGAGCAGATAAAGGAAGCAAAGAACTCGGGTGCCTAGGGGTCTTGGACCAAAGAAACAAATAAATGAAAATTAGACGTGTTAGTGACACTGGGGAAATCCATGCTGTGTACAGTAATACTGTGTCAGTAACAAACTCCCTGCAAATGATGATATTGTGGTTATACACAAAAGTACCCTTGTAGTCAGAAGAAACATGCTGTTGGCAACTGATTTTCAAAAGATCATAAAACAAAACAATAAGCAGGAGAAAGCACATGAGCAACAGCCGAAGACCGAAAGGGCGGGCAGGACGGATTTCTGCTGGTCAAGGGCATACATAGGTGGATAGCATTCTGCTTCAACCTTTTTGCACAGTTGAATTTTTCAAAGTAAGTAGTAAGAGACTGAAGAGAATGGTACATGAACAAAACAAAATACAAACAAAGTTGGGAAATAATGAGAAAGTATATGAATTTTTCATTAATAAAATTATATATTCCATAAACCCATTTTTCTAAACCAAAATAAACTCATTATATTTTAATATTGAGGCATTATTTATTCACATTTTAAAAGAATAACCCTAAACTTTATTTTTTTAATTAAAACCTTATTATGAAGAACTTGCAAATGAGAACATTAAATTAACTGGACTTAACTACATGATAAAAAGTCTTGTTACAGAATTTCCTTTGGGTAAAAAAGCAAAAATTTCTAAAGACGAGATACCCAAAAATATTGCTGGAAAGGATGACAGAACTAAATTCAAGTCCAGACAGAGCAGGGAAACAAAACAAAAACGTTTACCATATTTTCAGAAATATGACTATTATGTAAAAATCCCACGTGACTTGAGGTTACTCCTCAGAGAAGGACATACATGCACAGCTAATGGGTATGGCGGTTCCCATCGAATCACACACTGAAGCTAGACCTCTCCGCAGGGAAGCACGGGAAACAGCTACCAGACCATTAGGAGATGGCTCCAGAAACATCGCTGAAAGTATTCTAGGGCAGGGTACTGTCAGGGGAGGTTGGGATGTGGCTCCAGGGGTGAAGTTAGGACTGTCATGAAAGAAACTGGGTGTATCTTGTGCTGACTCATTTCCCTACAGAAATCTAGGTGAAGAACATGCAACCAAACTGCGATGCTGCTTTGCTGCATCAGAGCTGCATAAACACCCTCGGCAGACTCGGGTGGGAAGGTCGAGGAGCAGCATATGCCCTCACATATTCTAAGGGCACTGCCAGGCTTTCCAGTGGTGGCAGAGGTTTGGACGACTGCCTGTTTCATCCTGAGAGATAGGAGAAGGTCTTTTTATGAACTCATTTGAATATTAAGTAGAAAGAATATCGCCGTAACCTGGGCTGACAGTTTATGTTTATATCATCCCTTAAATTCATGAAAAAAATATAAATAGCTTTTCAAATATAAATAGACTTCTAAAATTTCCGTTTGTTCATTCGTCTCTGTGAGTGGGTATGTTGTGCATATGCATGTGCCCTCAGAGGCCAGAAGAGGGTAACCAATCCCCTGGAGTTGGGAGTTACAGGAGGTTTACGAACTGCACGATGTGGGCCCTCCGCAAGGGCAGAAAGCCATCTTAACTAATGAGCCAAGTCTGCAGCTCCCGCAAATATCTTATCAATGTGGGGTCATACTCTGGGCTCTAAGACCTGTGCACTAGGATGCACTTCTATGGTTATATGTCCTTAGGGCATGGATGGTGATCCTTCCCATCAATAATGACCACACAAAGAAAGAGAACATTCAGTTAATAACCCATCTCCACGGCCCTTGCCTCCTTTTCTTTATGACTTCAAGGATGCCAAGAACATAACATGAACATAAACTTCATGAGCCACAATGACCTTGTTAATACAGTAACTCAAAGGGCTGGGGCTATGCCTCACCCTAGAGCAGCGTACAGCTCACCTTATCAATGGGAACCACCAGAGTTGGCTCCACTTTCCCATCAATTTCTTCTGGACCATAAAAACAGCGGAGTTTACGCCCTCTCAGAGCACAATATAGCCTTCTCCAGCCAACCAGACCTTTTCCTGTTTGCTGGAAGGAAAAAAAAAAAAGGCAAGCAACTATCAATTTAAATTACTACCACCTTAACTCTAATACCACCTTAACTCTAAAACTAGCAAGGTATTTACATAGTCAGTTAAGGTTTTAGAATTTTTTACATGATGACAGAATTAGCCGTTCATTGGCTGCTTAGTAAGTCTGAGTACCCCAAATCCAAGAGCAGAGAAGAAGCCTGGAATTCTCAGAAGCATTAAGCAAAATGAAGGTAATTATTACTGCACAATTTTACACACAGAAAACTGTAAATCAACACAGATTTGGGAAAGCCAAGTCTATTAAAATCTAATGTTAAGAATTCCACAGCAATTCATCAAAGGACTCAGGGAAATTATAAAAATAACTCTCTCCACACTGGAAATAATTTCCCTTCGCTTCCTTCAGAACACTACAAAATGTTGACTACCTGGTAAGAATGCAAATTTTCTTCCCTCCTAATGGAATCTCTTACAAAAAAAAAAGCAAAAAGCTATTGATTCATTGAAGCCCACAATTAATTATTTACTGAATATAAATAACTATGGCTATAAATAAACAGGAGTAGGTGGTACAGAGGCAGCTTTCAAAGCCCAGAGGCCCAAATGGTGCCAAATGCAGTCTGCCAGAGGGGTCTTTATGTGAAAGGTGTTGTGTAGCTGGAGTCGGTTTCCATGACAGAACCATTGCCATGATCCTGTGGGATGAGGGACCAGAGGGAACTGGAGAGGTAGCCCCATAGTTACCCAGACTGCAAGCAGGCCCTCTCCCATTGGCCATTCTTGGCATCCCACACGTTCCACAGCTCATGCCCAGCAATGCTCAAAAAACTTCCAGAATGGCCATTCAAGCAAAGGCCTATTGTGGCAAGAGTTCGATTGGTACTCCACGGCTGAAGGGTATGTGAAGTGCTCTACCTGCTCATTAAGGAATCCTGCAAATGTATCTTCAGCCATACAAGCTGGCTGGGCCACTAACCGGCAGCACACGTTGCCATACAAGGGAAGCCAAAAGGAGCATTCCTCTGTTTAGAGAAGAAAGGGAGGAAAAAAGCAAGTTATAAATATACATTTAAAGTTGTCACACGTTCCAGAATTTTTCTTTTTATTTTATATTAATTTTACATAAAGGCTCATCTACCTGAATACTGACAGCATACAAAGGATATATGAGCAAGTGAAGAGGTCAGGGCAGGCCTAGACCAACAAACAGTGTGGCCAACTGGGAGAGCAGTGGCCTCTAGTCTCCTGACTTTAGAAGTAATTATTCAAGGTGATTGTTCAGAGTTTAATACAAAATAGTCTAATAGAGTGACCTGTGTTCACCAAACTTCACTTCTTGTTCTAATTTTCATTATAATAATTAGCAAGGTGAACCTCTAAATGGAACATTATTTTACCCACATTAAGACACTTAAACACATAAAAAAAAAAAAAAAACATAAGCAAGGCTTGGTGGCGCACGCCTTTAATCCCAGTACTCAGAAGGTAGAGGCAGGCAGATCTCTGTGAGTTCGAAGCCAGCCTGGTCTACAAAGGGAGGCCAGGACAGCCAGAGCTACACAGAGAAACCTTGTCTCGAAAAACCAAGAAAAACAAAAAAGACATTCAAACGCTTTCGCCCCACTTTTCCCCCTTCTCTTTCTGAATGAGTAATTATGAGCCTTCAGTTTGAGCCTGTGTGGGAGGGCAGGGAAGAAACTGTGAGGTTTGCACTGGGCAACGGTATCAAGGAGGAGGGAGAGAAGGGAAAGGAGGAGAGAGGAGGGGAGGGTGAGAAGGACTGCCAGCATAAGGGGTCAGAGCTTCAGTGAGCTGGCCCTGGGATGGACGCACCAAGGCAGAGCTTAGATGGGGGCTGTCTAGCCTAGAAAGGGCAGAATGGGAAGGGTGCAGATGCCTGGAGTGACGTCCTGAAGGGTGGCCTGGTGTGAGGTGTCACAACCAAGCAGAAGAAAAAAAAAGTGAGCATGTTGGGTGGGCAGCCCAGCCACTGAGCAGTGAGAAGACATCGTAAAGTATTGACTTACCAGCCAGAGAATGCTAAGTAAAAGAGAGCAGAAAGCAAGGGTCCCCTTCAGAGGGAAGGGCACAATGGATTGGAGGGTCTTGGTAGTCCAGGGGGGCAAGAAAGTGCTCCAAGAGGGTCCTTAAATTGGCACGAAGCCTCTTGAATGGTTCCCTGTGGCCACATTTGCAGAAGATGCAATTTCTAAGTGAACAAGGACATCGGCCCACTGTGATGCTCCTCAGACTGCAAGGCCAGTAGGGAATGTCTACTTATCTGTTTCAGGGCCTCCCACTCAAACCACAGGAAACGTATCCATGGCGAGGGAATAAGAAGACAGCCTTAACAGCCAGAAACTTGGCAGCCACCACCTTAACCCCAATAGGCAGAGAGTACGGGCCATGAAGACATATTCAAGTCATATAATGAGCCAATATCCGGCAAACACATAAGATGGCCTCCTACCAAATAATCAGACATTCTCTCTAAAGAAGTCATTTGTGAGAGTCAAGAGGGAGATTTAGGAGTTGATGCAGAGGCAGCATGTCCTTTTAACAGAACGTCACTGGAGCCAGGGAAGAAGCACGGAGCCTGCACATTAGAAAGGGCCTCACTTGCTGGTGGGTGGTGGCGGTGATGGAGCTGGTTCAACGGTGCTTAAAACATGTTAAGACTATTGGGATTTGTGAGACATGCTATTAGCAACTTGGTATCATGTGTGTGCATGTGGGAAGACAATGATAATAAACTTGCAAATTGCCTCTAAGTTGGAGATTAGTTTTAAAAGTTATTTCAAAGCCGGGCGTGGTGGCGCACGCCTTTAATCCCAGCACTTGGGAGGCAGAGGCAGGCGGATCTCTGTGAGTTCGAGGCCAGCCTGGTCTACAAAGCAAGTCCAGGACAGCCAGAGATACACAGAGAAACCCTGCCTCGAAAAACCAAAAAAAAAAAAAAAAAAAAAAGTTATTTCAAAAAAAAAAAAAAACCCAACTCGATGACTCGATGGCATTCCTCCAGTCCAGTGGCAGTAGTAGGCATTTACCCCTCCCACCAATATGGACGAAAAGCACTGGATAGCGTATTCTGTGCATTGGGGTGTACCCAGTACATCCCCTCACCTCAGGCTGTCCCTCGTGGAGAAGATTTTTTTGAATGTTCATTGCATTCTGATAGCTAGTTGTTGGTTGCAATGATCATTTACTTAAAGCCTTAGGGACAAAGAAAAAATACTGGTTTTGGTAAAAATATGGTTACTTTGTGTTCTAGTTTGCTTTCTGTTGCTGTGATGAACACCATGACCCCAAAAAAGGTTCATTCAGCTTAACATTTCCAGGTAATAGTCCATCGTTGAGGGAAGTCGTGGAGGAGGAGCTCAAGGCAGGAGCCTGGAGGAATGTTGCTTACCAGCTTGTTCTCTAGCCTCTGCTCAGCTAGGTTCCTTATACAGCCCAGAACCACCGGCCTAGGGGATGGTACCGCCCACAGTGGGCCAGACCTTCCTGTATCAATTAGCAATCAAGAAAATGCTCCACAGACAAGCCCACAGACCAATCTGATGGAGGAAATTCTTCAAAGAGGTTCCTCCTAGGTCTGTCAAGATGATCTCAGAAACTAACTGGGCCACTGAGCATAGATAAGATATGCAATAGCCCAAGATTAGTTATTAGCCGGGACGACAATCCTAAACAAAGAGCACAAACTAAAACTGAAGAGATTTAGCAATTTCCTCGTGCATCAGCCTACCACAGCACACGCCTTCTGAGAGTAATGGAATCTGTTTTTACTCAGGCCTTAGTAAAGGTGAACTGGAAGGACACACACATCTACACAAAACACACAATGATTCAGAAGTACAGACACAAAGCAGTAAGTGGGAGTCACCTTTCCTGAGACAAGCAGTAAACAAAATAAAAACTCTCCACAGCCAAGTGTCTGAGTAACACATAAATTTCTTTTTATATAGGAATCTCAAATTTATGAATGGCTTATGTTGTAAATATCTGTAAGTTGCTTATTTTTAAGTTAGAATGTAATTCCCCAAGACACAGAATCATAAATGATTAGATTCTCAGACAAGTCCATAAACTTTGTGAAATCAATAATGTATTTGAACCTAGAACACCACATCTAATAATGTGCATCTTGTAAAATGAGCTCAGATTTCTTGTAAGGAAAGGAAAATCCTTCCTTCTTGCAGCATCCTTGAGAGGGGATGCTGGATACAGAATCCCTTCCTGCAGCATCTTTGAGAGGGGATGCTGGATGTAGTACCCCTCCCTGTCACATTCTTGAGAGGAGATCCAGGTGTAGTAGAACGCCTTCCCTTCAGCGTCCCTGAGAGGAGATGCTGGGTCTCTAGCCCAACACATACACAGAGCACTTGTCACATACTCGGCCATCTCACCTAGGCGATTACAGCTCCAGACTACTGAGGAATGAAACAGTCACAGCTTCTCTGTGCTCCTCACAAGAAAGGACGCCTCTAGGACACTCAACCCAAGTATCAATTTCTACACGTAGAAAATACCACCTGTTTTAGGCAGGGTGGCTATGTACACAATATGTGCATGGCACCAACCATGAGCCTGGCACATGCCAGCTGCCTCCCTGATCACATCCCAGGGCGGCCTCACTCCCACCGTCAACTCCACCCATATCTCAAGGCCACTCTCAATCCTTGCGCCCAACACATCTGTCAAAATTCTTAGTCACTCCTTTCTAACAAAGGGATGCACGAGGACAGGATGGACAGGAAAAGAAAGTACCAACTAGGTCCCATAAAAATGCCTTTCAAAGGTGAAGTCAAAAGTCCCAGCGCCCCTCCCCCAGAAAAAAAACCCTAAAAGAAACTCTAAGGATTGTTATAAGAAGGGAAAGAATCCCAAGTTCAAGATCTAAAAAGCAGATAGTCCTTATGGACACTTAGAATATGGGGGTCAGATGAGGTCAGCAGTCCAAGCTCAAAGTACCCCGGGGAATTTAAAAACAAACAGAATTATATTCTACAGCAAGAACATATCAATTAGGGAAACAGAGTGTAACTGTTCTAAAGTTTTTACTCTGTCTGGGAAAAAGCGAAAACAATCTCTTACTATTTATTTTGGTGATTACGACTTGGGGGTAAAATTAAGATAGTAAAACATAATGTATAATTTTACCAACAGAGGAAATTTCGAATGATAAAAGTAATTACCCCTTGTTTGCAGAGGCAGGCCTACTATGTAATATATGTATATATATATGTTTATGTATACGGATTTCAGAATCCCCTCAATATATAATGAAAAACATACATATATTTACCCATAGATATGGAAGTAAAAATAAAAACACAATTTAAAAAATTATGTGCACCAAATAACAAAGGCTCAAATTATACAAAGCAAAGTAGAACAACCATGAAAACTGGACAGCAACACCAGATTTGTTCACACCTCCTGCCACGTAGTCTATGTAAATCAACCATTACTTCTAACACATAACTAACATGCTGCTGGATAAGTGTGATGGGCCTATTTTGGAACTGAGCATTAAAACAAAGATGAAAGAAGTCAGAACCAGATACAGACTGGGGGACAGACAATACTGCAGGGGCTGTATGATATAAGGTAGTGATGGGGGTGGATTTCGTGTTTATAAAGCTCACATTCAGACCCAGTCCATGTGGATCTATGGGAATACTTTTTGGAACTGACTCAAGACAGGAGAAGCAGAGCAATGGCAGCTACTTGAAAACAACGCAGTATAGGAAGGACACAGAGCGTACTGAGGAGAGGCAAATGCACGCCACTAAAAAATGTTTAACACTTCCATCCACAGTCCACACACAGTTCAAACCATAGCATGGGGGAAGGAAATACAGATGGCAGCGTGGTAAAAGACCAGCAGGGAAGTGAATGGCCATGCAAGCTGGGAGATCCATACCAAGACTCCCGAGGGGATGTGGTATTGGTGAAGACGGGTGTGTAGAGACTCTCAAGATGGTTACATTGTATGTTTTACAGCCCATCATCTTCTCTCTATTCTTAGTAAATTTTCTTATAACTTAAAAAAGTCATTTATGAAATCATCCATCCCATTAGCGCTGGGCCTCTGAGCTTTACAGCAGTAAGCTTGAAGCAGCAGCCATACGCACGCACACGCGCACACACACACACACACACACACACACACACACACACACACACACGCACACGCGCGCGCGCACACACACACACACACACACACACACACAAACACACATGCATGCACGTATATTATCATACTTTTTCCCTTAGAAAATGAGTGTGCATCCAGGAAGAGCTTGCAAAGTGCTCATAGACCTCCCTTGCCATCTCAGTTTCTTTGGCACAATTCCACTGATTCCTTTTGGGGGTGGGGGGAATGAAATTACTATTATTATTCAGAAGGAGCGGGATTAAAATTAACGTAACCCTATTTCCTTCATATCCTCTGCTTTCTATCAACAGAAGGGGTGGCTGCCTTGAATGTTAACTTTAAAACCAGACACATCTGATTGTCCAGCTAGCAGAGCGGAGAGTCATCAACTTTGAGTCAAAGACAAGGACATGGAATACTTCAGTTTTTTCCTACTGTAACTCAGATTGAGAAGAAAAAAAAAAAACCTTTATTTTTCTCCTCTGGGCAAGAGAGAGACACGCTGGAAAATAACCAGACTCATCCATGTGTATACATTTAAAGCTAATATCCCCTCCAGGGGAACATGCTAAAATTAGAAACTACTGTCATCACATGATCAGACCTAACACACACAATAAATAACACACAGCACACTCACCATCTCCATTAACAGACAGGTTATGGGTCTTGAAGCAGTCCCCGGCACTTTCCAAGGTCAGCGTGGTGTGAGCTAGCAAATGGTACTTTACACCCCTGAGAATGAGAAAGAAGGCATCATTAAATAGTGTTAGGTGTTGTATCTACTGAGGGCAACAATTCAAATGGTCGACAAAATAAAAGTGAGAAACCTGATCTTTAAAGATAGGACAAATGACTCAAACTTGACATTTCTCCAAAAACATACAAGAGGCTCAAAACAGCAACAGCGCATGTTGAACATTTCCAGTGTAAGTCAACCACAAAAAGGCACCCTCTAACTAACATCCACTACCGGGAAAAAATGACCACTGTTGAAAACAAATTTAGGATTGGGGCACAGAGAAAAAGGAATGCTGGGTGGGGTGTCGAGAATCTAGAACCTTACACTACTGGATAAATGCCGTCTACCTACTACCTATCAATCTAACTACTATACCCTATCTATCCATACACTGTAAAGGATTATCTAACCTTCCAAAAGAAGAGGTTCTGGACACATTCTACATACAACATGAATGACCCGTGAAGACATTATGAGATATTTCTGCAACAAAAGGACAAATCCCTATGACCTCCATGGTAACATACAGCTGCAGCAGCTCGACCCCGAGGAAGTAGAACAAAGGCTGTGGGAGGAGAAGAGGGAGGGGGTCAGTGCTGAGTGTGTATAGAATTTCAGCTCAGGAAGCTGAGAATGTTCTAGAGATGGTTGGTGGAGTGGCTGTCCAGGACAGCAAGCTAAACATACTTTACACTCCTTAACTGTGTTCTTGAAAACTGTTAAGATGGTCAGTTTAAGTCACATACATTCTGCCATAACAAAAATGAAAAAAAGTTTAGCTATACAAGACATACATGGTGGTACACCCCATGGCCTCAGCATGTTGGAAGCAGAGCCAAAAGATTGTGATCCTGGCCTCCATAGTAAGCCCCTATCTCAGGGATTCCTCATCCCCATATTTATATATTATAGATGACAGATTTATAGTCAGCACAAGTCATTAACCAATTTAGCAGCTTTATCACTTCATATTTTGGCAATAACATCTCTCAGCTTTTTATAACACAAATATTTCAATGAAGGGACTCCATTTCCCCTTGTGCTAGGTAATGGGCATTCAGTTGTAAATAGGATCCAATATAATATTCTCGTGCAGGCAGGAGGGAAAAAGGAGTAAACAGCACCAAACACACACACACACAAACACACACACACACACACACACACACACACACACACACACACACAC